>PQWD01008913.1:0-69722 GCA_019425675.1 Leucinodes orbonalis | reverse complement strand
CAATGCGGTGCAGCGTACACCTTGTTAACCAAACGTTTTGGTAACGATATTAAGATTGACTATAAAATTGATTGGTCGTTGTGTTCTGTAGATTTTTTGATTAAGTTGTTCTAAATCTTTACCTGTTGTGTATATGCCATGTGTAGCCTATAACAATCCAATGCTAATATTGTTTTATTTCGTATCTATTTTTAGTGCAAACTCAAGTATCTTCCGATTTACCTTCGTATACTTATACAATCCATCTTTTCCCCTACCTAAGTGCTTCCCTTGGCACGTCAATGTTCGCCTATTATAATACTTTGTCATCAACCCCATTGCCACTAAATATTGTAGGGCTCTAGGGAATGCCATTATGTCACGTTGTCTATAATTATGCTTGGATAAAGGTTTATGACTAATACTTCTAATTAATGGTTACGAAAAAATATATCTATCCCACCCGATTTATTCTTAGCGCACGAAATTCCCAAAGGATTTAATTTTCTCATTTCTGAATTAAGATACACAAAATGTTTTATAATCTATTACAAATATAGATCACCTCAATCAGTCTACAACTTCACAGACCTGCGTAGGAGGGAAGACAGTATGACCAAAAGGAGGGTGGGCCGTAGTTCCCACGCGGGACCAATTTGGAATGCGAATTAAGAATTAATAGCAATGTTAAACAGTTAAAATATTAGTGATTCGCTGCCATATGTAGAGGGGCAAAGGTTTCCTTTCCCAATTTCTGGATTACTCGGTTACTTGCTTTCAACAATCAGTCTCTACCAGCAACTATTTAGAAATCGTCAATACAATGCTGTACTTGAAATATCGTGGTCTTTCTTTTATCTAGAACCTTTCTGTTCCACCGGTCATCGGGCTCTTGCGCTTAACATGCTGATTTGGTGGGTATTCTCTCGCGAATAACATCATTTCTAATTTTTAAGCTTAGCTATAGTACCCGTTGAATGATGCGATTGATTTCTAGTCGCCCAACCTTCACATGTGTTTTTTAAAGTATTTTTTACAATAATATACATTTATCAACATAGACTTGATAATCGAATGCAATAACTTTCGATTGTTTTATACAAAGAATAATAATTTAGTGTATGTAATCAGTAACTTTTCTCAATGTATCCATGCGGGTTTTTTACTTGAAATCTTGCCATCGTTTCTTTCTTAGCCTGTTGCAATTTAATTCACAATCAACTTAAGGGTCTCTTCCACAACTGGTAAGGATTTGCCCTAATTCCACGCTTTGCAGGCGGGTTGAAGAAAGCAGTACCTAAAAGTGGTTAAGTCGAATAAGAGAACTGCTACCCGTTATCTGCAGAATGCGATCGTCTACTTTCATATTTAAAAATGAGTGCTCATCAGAGCTCAAGAGGACGATCGCGTTCAGAAATTATAAAGTCCCATTAATAATATTTTGCCTGGTTATTGAAAGTGGTTTTTATAGTGGTTAATTGCGGTCATTTGGATGGTAAATGAGTAACTGTGCAACGTATTACAGGCTTTTGGTAGCGGATTGGTCGATGTGCCGGTGACGTTCAATTAAGGTTATTAAAATTGCAATTAACGTGATGAATATAATTGGAAATTGTACATTGCAGCAAGTTGGTACGTTCTTTTGCATCAGTGATTTCATGTATTAATCAAGCATATTTATCCGCTTTACAATAAAATTTTATTAATGTATTCATATGTGCATGTTCATTAAAATATAAATATTGTTATGCTTCGGAGGGCACGTGGAGCTGTCTGTTTTGACTACTTTATTAAATACTACCAATCCATATTCTGTCTCCGTGTATGCAACGACCCTCCCCTAATAGCCACGCTTTGCGAGAATAACTGCACTTAATGAAGATTGTTTCTCTTAGCAAAACGCAATCCTCACGTTGTTAATGTCGGTTTGCGGTGGACCTGCTAGGACTTTGTTTCTCGATAACGCGTTATTCATATGGACGAGATTCTTCTAAGAAGTTATCAATACGTATGATAGCGTGGTGTGTTATAGTTCAAAACCCCTCAAGTTGATAGTAATTAAGAAGAAGCTTGTCATGCATAGATGCTTTTGATAAAAAGTAATTATAAGTAATTTAATATTATATTTGTAGTAACATGATTCCGGAAGTTGACAACAAGATAAATGCAACCTTTTACTACTACTTATATAGTGGTCCTTTCCCTTTTATTCCTTTGTACCTATCGCCATCAGCAGACCTAGGTCTCTTTTTTCCACCAGTCCTAACAAACATGTAAGAAAACTTAAGTGTGACTTACCTTATCGGATCAGTGAATAAGAATTGAAATTGACGTGGACTGGTCGCACATGCCATAAAACCAATGGTCGATGTACAAGGATGAATTCTAGTAAGTGATGATGACATTTTAGCAAGCTTAGCTTGGAATAAACTAGTGAAAGATGCAAGCAGGATACGAAAAGTAAAGGACCCTAAGAGAAAACAGGACACTAGAATGGAGTACTAGTGACGCCAAACTGGAGAGGTCCAGTGTAATACTTTATGGTAATATCATGACTCTTGCTGCGGCAACACTCGGTAATTTATTTTATGTATCTCTTTTTGATCTGGATCTTATTCACTCTGGACAGATCATGCAATTAAATATTTTCAATAAAAACGTGACCTCACACGGCCATCGACACGAATATCATTAAAAATTAGGTTCGAAAACGTTCAACATCGAATGGAAAATACACCGCCAAGGGCTATTCGTTCACGTCGAGGGAGGCGGCGACTTCGAAATTAAAACTAGTAAGTCATCTGTCAGTGAAGCGATCGATCACACCATTTACCGGCATTCAATTGGCTCGGTCCCGCATAGTATCCTTAATAAGATTTCAATACATATTAACCTTTCAAAGACTTAAAGAAGTATTTTCTTTGAAATAAATAGAAAAAGCTAGCATCGGTATCGTGGATTTTGGCTTTTGGCGCAGGAGTAAAATTTTGTGGAAAAAAGTTTGTATATTGTTAAAAAAATCAATATTTTTATATAATAATGGTGGGATAGATATAAGTATGTATATTTACTACGTAAATAATGGCAATCGCACCAACGAGTAAAAAAAGTAGTGAAATATTTTTAAGTCTGATATTAGATAATTACTAGGTGAAGATCTTGGGGAAGCATAACTGATATGAAACTAAAAATAGATGGTAATAAGGTATCCATTCAGTTCATACGCTTATATGATTTGTTCAAAATGAAAAAAAAGGCAGAAAAAACATTTCCCCATTAAATTCAAACCAAAATCCTTAACCCTTTAACCGCCAAGATTCCAGACACTAAAGAAAACCATTTTTTTCAATCAATTTGTCCATACTCGTATATCTGGCACTGATGGTTAAAGTGTGAATCTCTCCCAACTTTCTATAGAACATTAGACACGAAAGGATGCGCTGGCGCGGATCATCTAAAGTGCAAAAGTTCGTACAACTTAAATCTTATTCTCTAAAATCATAAAACGTTACGAGTCTTTAAAGTCCTCTGGCTATTGGAGACAGTAAAGGTCGTAGTGACCTTAGTTCGCGAACTTTGCACAACGAGTTATTAGAATTAAACCGATTGGAAATAGATAGATGGTCTCTAAAACATTCTTAGCTGTTAATTGAATAGTTTTGCTGGTCGTAATTTTTTTTGCAGACATCAGATCGCATTATTTTTTATAAGGTAATTAGGAATTTAAAAGCATTAGCGAGTAAGTGAATATAACTCTAATACATTTTGATTTAAAAGTTGGATTAGTTAGCATATACTGATATAAATGATCTAACAAAAGCTTTATAATCGTGTAGGTAGCACAAAATAAAGCAATCAGGTCTCTACTCCTTATTTTTTGCTTTTGTATTTCTGGTTACGAAGTGGGTCAATATTTTTTTAAGAAATACATTAGATCATGGGCCCAGTGTTTTGGAATACATGATTATAGATATTGGGGCAAATCTTTGTTGAGTGCTACACGTTTTATTGTTTCATTTCATAGTCAGGTAAGCGAGCAGAGTTACCAAAAGAGCCACCAATGGATTCTCGATACTTTAAAGGAACAAAATTCCGAGTACTAAGTGTCCAAAGATAGCGGTATCTTAAGAGAGCGTTGCCGAAACGCCCAAAGTCGAAGTTCCAGTCCTACTCTAAGTCTACTTAGGCTCGTTGTGTATTTTTTAGACTGAGAGCCATCTGCGCTCTTACTTTTCTGGTGAGGCTGCAAAAGCCATCTGCGGCAAACAGCAGTTCAAAAAAAAAGCGTTGCCAACTTTCTAAATGAGAGGCAAAAAAACATAGGGATGGATGAAGGCTTTAAAGCCTCCCATACCTCACTCAGCAAAACACATCGCAATAATTATATAATTTCAAACCAGCTTTAGTGAGATTAATACGTTAAACTCAATGGTGTGACTGTTGCCTTCTACCGAAAGGGCGCAGGTTCAAATCCCGCCACGTACAAATGTGATTACGAAAACATCGTGAGGAAACCTGCGCACACCTGCGAAGAGATTCAAAGGTTGTGCGTGAAGTCGGCCAATCCGCACTGGGCCGCGTGGGTGACGAAGCCTATATACCCTTACGGGTTCGCTCGTGTTGACGTTTATTTAGCTCTTGCTGATGATACGTTAAGTTGTGGTATTAACAGAAACATGAAAATTAATTTACTTAAAAGGTAAATCTTTCTTTAAAGTGCCAAAATAATTATATCCAAACTTTTATTGAATATTCACGTGCCACTTTGCAGAGACTGAATAGAATCTCAACCGAGTTCCGTACATCCCAATACAGAGTACGAGGTTGATCGATTGCTCTAATAGATAGCCGTTACTCTTGATTGATGACCGATGGCGAACATCGAAACTTCCCGGGACAGTTTTAATACAAAAATAAGCGAGGGATTTTCAAGCAATATTTTCTATTCAATGGGGAAAACGTAACGCTAAAAAATACAACCAATATTTTCTCATATTGGCATGCGTAAGGGAAATGATGGAAGGGTTGGTCGTATTAAAGATACAGTAACAAGCATTGGGAGCGTCTGTTACGAAAACAATAATACTCATATAAAATACACTTCTGAATTTAGTTTTTTTTTGTTGAAAAAGGTAGCAAGAAGGGATGTTATTATTTTATCTTATCGGAATCGGATGACTGAAAATATCGTGCCAAATTTTTCGGATGAATTTTTCGTTGTTGGCCGCAGATAGCATTCATAGGTTCCTGGCAGTGACGTGCACAGACATTATGAGTAGGGTATTGCAAATTGAGGACACTAATCGCAAAAACAATAAATATTTTTTCATTTTTGTCAAATTGAATGTTGCTGACAGCAGATCGCCTATGGTTTCAAATCTGTAGAGGAAAATAGGCAAATAAGTGGGAATCATAAACATATTGTAAATAATAATAGGTTGGCGTTTTTCCGAGTTGTCTGGACTCTCAGGGTACAAACTGCTTATTTGCATATATGGAGTGCACGCCACTGTTCTCCGGTCAAGTGATAAACGCAATTTGGCTGATTGAACACTACGAGAAAGTTAGGTTTCCTTTGGTCCCTAAAGTTGGTAAAGTGCAACAGATCACTTCAAAATGTATATGGAATTTATCAAGTACCATAAGGAAGGCAATTTTGATTTCAAGATCAGTAATATTATCTTTTTCCATATTAGAATAGCATCTGGAAGCTCAGCTTACGTAGTATCTTTAGTGCCATCCCCTTACTATGTCTATAACAGGTCGTTTCGTTGCACTGCGGCTACTGACTAGACGAGTTTTATTTAGAGCCGTAAAAGGAATATGTAACGTGTATGCTATAAAAGGTTCGAGCTGCAAACATCTTGTTGTAAGTCAAAAGTCTTATGTTTCAACTAGTATTTGATTTTTAACCGACTTCAAACAAGGAAGGGGTTACTCAATTCGATCGTATATGTTTGTTTTTTATGTTTGTATATGAACCTATTTTTAATACACACTTTTTTCAACTACTCAGTTTTTTTAGTAAGTAAGTATAAATACCAATTATACAAGTTTTGTCAGTTATGGGAAGTAAAATGTAATGTATATTATATTAACGTATATTAACATAGTTTGTGTTTCCTTTTATTATTTTTGGTTTACTGCTTGAAGTCAGTGGTTTTGTTAATAAATACTATTAACAAAAACCGGTTATTTAAGTTCTTACAAGATCATCTATCTAAGTAACAGGCTGTTTTTCTCGTTAACACTATCTTCAGGACCTAAGCTCTGATATAGGTATATTATTCCTATTTTTCATGAAGTAAGTCAGTTACTAAGCAGACCCTTATTTTTAAATCACTACTGCCGTTAATAATAATTCATGGTCCTAAATATAGGATCATGTGATTATGTTTTATGCTATATATTGTATGGGACACACATTCCCTTACCTGATGGAAGCGTTCAAAAATCAGTACATAAATGTTGACAGTGATTTTACAATATCAATTAATTAATTGTTGCTTGTACCAGTGTTTATCTTTTGGTTGTCCTAATAAATGAATAATTATGAATTTACCTAACAAAAAAGAAACAAAAGAAATATTAAAAAAACTATTACAATAAAAAACATGTACGTTTACGTATTGAGATTGCACCAAACAACAGATCGTGATAGTTCGCACTTTTCCCGGATTCACGTCGTAGCACATCGATAAACAAAAGCCGTGTGTCCACGGTACGTGTTCACCTGCAATTTATTAAACTAGAGTCCTGTTTTGGGTTCCGTGCTAAAGGCGAAAAACGGAAAACTATAAATAATAAAAACGACTTTTTGTCGCTCACTTGTTTATAATGAACATTAATAGCTAGCCAGCTAAAATCTTCATATCTCATTCAACCTATCGCAGTCACTGCTGGACATAGGTCTCCCCCATTTTGCGCCAGATCTCCCGGTCCTCCGCTTTTCTCATCCAGCCTCCACCAGCGACCTTTCGCAAGTCGTCGGTCCATCGGGCGGGTGAGCGTCCTACGCTAGGCTTGCCAAGACGCGGTCTCCACTCCAGAACTCGTGTGCTTCAACGGCCATCGATTCTGCGACTTCGTGACCGGCCTCATAAATCTTCATACATTCATAGAAAATAAATGTTCTGATTTTATGTTAATGCTGTAATTCTGTTATCTCCATAACAATTACTAAAATCAGAATATTATTAAATTTAAGTTCAGATACCAAATGTTGGTAGACTTCATTGTGTGATATTTAAAGAGAGAAGGTTTTTGAATTTAATAGAATATTTACAAATGCACATTTTTTTTCGTTGCACACAACTTTGGAAACACGACAATTTAACGTACAAATTGGACGAAATTATTCAAAAAACTATTTGTAACGTTCTCAATGCAAAATGGATGATCTTGTGTGGCAACAGGCTTCTCTTCCAATCCATTTGTGGGTTGGAGTTAAAAAATGTCGCTATATCTTTACCAGCTTTTGTCTCTACACATGCCTCAAGCCTTTGGTTAGGAAAATGCTTAACCCATTGATGGGTTCCACCTTTAAGTTTCAGGTCTTGTTGAAGCTAAACGCATGGTTTCATATGCAATGAGGACTTTCCCATATCTACACATTCTCAGCGTCTGTGGACCATCCGCTTTGCAAGGTGTCTATAACAAGTTGCTAGAACGCTGCATAACTACCACAGATAAGTCCCGTATTAGTGTAACTCAAAAAGAGTCAAACCATTGGCTTCGCGCTTACCCATCTTTTTATTGGCACCCTACTCGATAACACCACACTATCTATAGCAGTTGGCTAAGGCTGGCACAAAATTAAACGAGCCTCACCGCTGCTGCGCGGTGCTTGGGTCGATTCCCTGGCACTCATGGCCTTTCTTGCCAGAGAAGCGTGGGTCGCTTCTCAAGACATGCTGCTGTTAATGACATTATCCGCCGTGCTCTTTCTAGTGCCCATGTCCCCTTACTAGAGCCTAGCGAGTCTTGCGTAGCGATGGCAAGAGACCGGATGGATGACCCTTATCCCTTGGAAAATGGGTAAGTGCCTAGTATGGGATGCCACTTGTGTAATACTCTGGCACCTTGTCACATCGATGGTACCTCCTGTAATCCAGCGGCAGCTGCTACGCAGCAGCAGAAAGTTCTGAATTCCGAAAAATATAAAGGATATCGGTAAAAATATATTTTTGTGCCGGTAGCGATTGAGACCATGGTCTTGGCAAACGAGGCCAAATATTTTTAAAAGATCTGTCAGTACGTTTGACTGAGGCTACAGGGACTCCAGAGCCGGCAGCTTCCTTGGTCAAAGAATAAGCATTGCTATTCAGCGCGGGAATGCTGCCAATGTTTTGGGAACCCTGCCTCGGTCAGATGTACTTTTCGATTTTGTTACATAATATATTATATTTCATTTAGTATTTACATTTTCAATAACTGTTAATTTTGTTACTAAGATTTTTATGTTGAATTGATTTCTTTAATGGTTATTTACCAAATAAACTATATTTACCTAAGTTGTTAATGAAATAAAATAACCATTATGGCAGGTCTCTCATATAAATAATATGTGTTACTTTTCCGTGTTATATATTAGTAATAGAAGTAACTTCATAACATAAGCTAGCTGTAGCTATATCCAGTTGAAAGTCACAAAATTGTTTTACAACTCTGTGAAATTAATCTCATTCTGTTTACGGGTTATCCGTAATAGCATCTGGTATTTGCAAAATATGGTGGCGATGAAACCAGATTCCAATTTATAATTTCAAAACACTTTTTACTAAAATGACATCTAAGACCGTTATTTGCAAAGTTAAATTCTATGAACGTTCTAGGTTAGAACTATTTTATGCTGCATGAAGCTGCTTTAGAAGTTGTGGGTTTTCAAATATTAAACATATCAGGTGCTTTCGTTTACATGTTATTTTAACTCTTAATGGAATAAAGAACTTCCAATATTTTCTGAATTTTTCACCTGTATGACTAGGTAATAAAGGTTAAAATGATGTGGGATCTATATTCCGGTTGTTCAATTCAGGATTAAGTAGTTTTAATAATTTTCTATTGGTGATGATAAAAATCCAATTCATTTATTCATCTATGTGTGTTCAACAGATTGTTTAGCTGTGTTGATTGTGCGTAGGAACTGAGCTACAAGGAAAAGTGGAAATCCCTCCTTACGAATCTAGTTAAAGATATTTTCAACCTTGGCGCGCCTCCAAGGCTAGAGTGAATAGGCATTTTTTCGGTAAACGTAATCTTATCAAAAATAAATCGAAACCACCATATCAATAAAAGTATTACGTCACAGTTCATAATAGTATTGGCATACGTATACAAGTAGGTGAACTATTCGAATATTGAAATAGCAGAATATATAAGCAATGCAATTTAAGTTATCTCTATGGTCGGTAATGGATAAGTGATGAAAAAATAATATCTTAAGTCTTGCTTTGTTCGGTTTGTTCGGTTGAACGTATACTAATTCGCATATTGGAGTTGGGTGCTGTCCGATTTCCCCTTGTTTATGTTGTCGGAAGGCCTGTACCCTTCAGTAGGCCTCGAAGGCTGGACGATTGATTACTATTATAAGGTTTATTATATTTATAATCTGTTATTCATTAAATGATGTGCTTAACTGACCTAATCTAAATGCTTGTTCTGTAAAAGGTTTCATAGTATAGCTCGGTAGATTGATAGTTATTAACAGTGAGTTAATTAATAACATAAATGGTAAGTAATGTACAAAATGGTTTCGAAATAGGCTAATTATACACCCCCAAAATCGTCAACTTAACAAAATATCAGTATAAGGATATAAATGGAAATATAGGTTCAAGCAAAGCCTTTGTCAAGACTAATAAATCAGGAAATATGATATTTATAACAATTGAAAAACAGATACACTTAGTTGAACTGCGCATGGTGCTTTCGTAGTGGGAGTAAATAAATTGACTCATACTCATACATAATGCGTAGCCCGAAGGTAACGAGGCAATGGCAAAGGTAACTTCAAAATTATATACTACTGTCTTTATTGCACATAGCTATAAATCTAAAATTATATTCTTTTTGGTGTTTGTTGAAGTAAGCCGCCGTTTTTTTTTCTCTAGGACACGATAATCATGAATGACGATGTAAATTGTATTGTTAATATGTTGAAGTAGCTTACCCGTAATTTAAGTTGAAATGCAGACAAGAGCTTTGTCAAAAGTTGTTTTAATATATTGTCTTTTTTTGCTGTAAATGTTACTATTTTAGTTTCTATTATTTGGAAGTAAGTATGTTCTACCATTAACCTTGAATTGTTAACTATATGCAATGAATGAATGAATTTTACTGTCGTAGTTAATAACATCGCGATATCCACTAATTTAAGCTAAGCCCAATCACTCATGCGTTCTATAGATTTATTAAAACCATTATGGACATTCGTATTGCATTTTAACTAAAGACACTATAATTTAGTTGACTATAAAATTTCAACTTCTGTAAGCTTAAAACAAAAATTTTGACTATCAATATTCCATTCCACGCACTTGAACAATAGTCTCTGCGTGAAGTTTGAATCTTAATTTTTGAATATGTCTACCGATGCTTCTGGTAGTATGCAGTCGTGGGGCGCGCTGCGTGCGTTCAGCATTTGTATGCAAATGCTTCCGCTACTGCATTAGTGCATAGCCTCTTAATGTTGTTGCCATGACTCAACAAATATTTTGATATAATTCATTCAATGTATTTGTTTGAGATACGCATGGCCGACTCTTAGTTACGCATGATTGGAGTACTGTGGGAAATATTTTTGTCAATCGGTTCATATGTGATGATGCATCTTACAGAACAATGCGTTCTGCTGACCTCTTCACTCGTAAAGGATTAGTCACCGCTTCCAAGAATTTAAAGAGAGCAAGTGTAACAGTGCCAGTATAGCGACAATATTTTACCACTTATTTTGATACTTGCTATATAAAGCTATTGGTTAATAACCTTACAAAATAGTGTTTATGTCTTAAATTATTCTAGAAAGCACATTCTACTGTATTGGTCTCAACCAAAAAAAAAATAGTCTTTACAGAACATTTAGCAACCTTGTAAGTGATCACGTTGGATCCGGATTTAAACAATAGACTTTGAATTGTATGTGATATATCCGGGGGTGGTTTTTAAGGGTTATTGATTTTACTAGGAGGTAGACTCGATACTGAGTCGTCTAGGTAGGTACGACCCCAGTGTCTGATATCGTTCCGTCAGATAAGAGTGCTATGCACTTTTGTTTTTCGGGATGAGGGCACTGTAGCTAGTGAAATTACCGGATATAAAGACCGAGCATCTGTTTGTCTCGGGTGCGGCGCAGTGCTGCATTGATGGAGAATAAATTATTTTATCAGTTGTTGGTCTCCTCCAATGCTATCCTGTCATGGTCAGGCGTATCACTTACCACTTACTTAGGTGAGCGTCCTGACCGTTCTGTTCACTTTGTAACATAAAAAAAATTACAGATCGGCTGTTCAAAATCTAGCCAATATATTTATATCAGTATATATTGATTTAAAACAAACTCCATAATTATCAGCCTATAACGGACAACTGCAGATCACAAGCCTTGCCGTACAACATAGCTGTGGGGAGACTGCGCCGTTACCCACCACGCTGGCTCGATGCGGATTGGTGAGTTTTAATCAATGCCAGTTAAAACTAACTTACTAAATGTTTACTACTCTAATTTAAATTACTCTTCAAAACTTGATTTCGAAATATTAACGCCAAATAGAATGAACTGTTTATTTTTTTTACCTTTTAAGGATCAACTTTTAAAAGTAAAAAGAAACATTATTTAACCATCAGATAGTCATTACTAGCAAAACAAAATGGCCACTGGTCTTTAATGTCGCCGGTCCGAATTTGGGAAACATTTTAAAGAGCATTTTCCTCTATAAAACGTTTTTCCTGCTGTAAGCTCGTACTGCGGAAGTGAAAGGCGTCTTAAAGTAAAACCGTTGCAACGCCGGCGGAAACAGGTAATATCATCTATTTTCGATTGGACTACGTTTGGTTTCAAAATTCAACAACATGCTCAAAGTGGATGCACTAAGTAGTTGTATGTAGTTCATGTTTGAACCAGTACCAAGTAATGAATGAACTGTCTATACTCCGTTACTAGAGTCCAAGCCACCGTTTTAATTAAATCCTTTTCCTGTATACCCCAAAGTTGCTTATATACACTTATTTGTTCTCAATATGAGAATCATCATCATCAGCTCATTAAACGTCCCCAACCGAGGGGCACGAGCCTACCCGTATAGGGTGATTAGGCCTTAGTCGTCCACGCGGGCCCAGTGCGGATTGGACGACTTCACACACAACCTTCGAATCTCTTCGCAGGCGTGCATGAAGGTTCCTCACGATGTTTTCCTTCACCGTAAGAGCGTCGGATAACGTACATATCGAAAATTCGAAAACACGTAGGTACGTGTCGGGATTTGAACCTCAGCCCTCTCAGCAGGAAGGCGATAATCCACACCATTGCGCCACCGACGCTCAAAATATGAGAATAAAACTAGGTTATTCAAACCTGGAATAAAATTGCCCAAGTGCGAGTCGAACTCGCCTGTGGAAAGGAAAATGTGGCTCACCGTTTATGACGTATAAAAAAACTAGAGACTAGAATATTGTTCAAACCATATTTTGAAGTTAGATTACTTTTTTATAATTATATCAATCCTTCATTTAAGAAGATAAAGGTGGGCACTTTTATCAACTTAGAAAGTGTAGCTCCCGCAAATTTTCAATTTATAGAAGAAAATACATTAGAAAAACCTTAATTTATTTTTAAGACCAACACATTTATACCCCAACCGTTGGGTTCGATGAACAAAATTTTTTGAGTTTATTCAATGTACGGGAACCCCAAAAAATTTAATAATAGTGACTCGGGCGACACTCTGTGACGTAAGTTCCTCTACCGAATCTCTTCATTTCTGAATCGATCACGTAAAGAAACCCTGAGAATCGTCTTTTAAATTGATAGCTGAGTGATCTGACTTATTTAAGAGTCGATAGACACCACGTTGCTGCACCATAAATCATCATGCATTAGCTAAAGAGTTGTACTTACATTTAAAAATTATTTTGATAATACCACAGCTTGACATGATTTATTACTTAGAGTGATTAAAACACTGACAGTTCACCAATTAAGTCTCATTGCTACCACCTCCATTCATTATGCTAAAAACTGAATTACTTATGGAGTTAAGTAAATCCAGACTGATGGGTTCTGAATTTGAAAGTATAATTAAGGGTGTTATTAAAGAAAATATACATAAAACATCAGAGTCTACAATTATTGAGACGTACAATCAAATAACGTTTACAGTACGAGTAATTACTGCAGAATTAGAGCGTAAACTGGAGTTTGTACAGTTGTAACAGTTAATGCAGGCCAGCTCTAGTGTGGTATATTGTTTTATTCTTATGCTATTTTTACAGCTATTATTGAGCTGTACTATTAATCAGTGTTGCCAACATATTGAGAGTTGATCTCGAAAAAAAGTAGCCGCTGTATGGTCCAGTGTATATCAACTGGCAGGAGCGGCAGGTGACCAGATTTTGGGCTTGACTACGTTAGATATTTCGAAGAGTAAATAATTTGATTATAATTAATTTACTATCGGAATCAAGCTAGTTATAAAAATGCATGTTGAATGTTCTATTATACCAAAACGAATTTACTGCACAAGCTAAGTTACCTTAGTTGAAACTTTGAGGACAATGGTCTACAGTATTGATCTTCTCAAAAGTTACGGAGGGTTGATGAGCCGAAACTGCGACGAAGCGATCTCGAACACGTCCTACGACCGAATATTTTTCAGCCTTTTCAAACAAGGGAGGAATCTTACTATCAATCAATTTACTTAGGAATTTTTGATTTGGTAATTCAGTTTAAATGTCATTTTTGATTACCTTCTTACGTATTCATTAACTAAACGCAGTGAAAATAGATTTTATAACGTGTATTTGGTTTTAATTAAAGTCTTGACTTTCTTGAATTTCGGATACTCTAACCATTTTTCGTCGGTCTGGGCATATACAATAACATTATTATTTGAAAATTGAGGAACGATCCTCCTTAGATTGCCAGTAATCCAGAAAAAAAGAAATATATGGCTTGTAACGTTGTAAAGCATCTCTGGCAGGTAAATATGAACTACCAACTATCAAGAACCTTGACTACATTGTTGCTAAATAATAATTTATCAAAAGGATACTCAAACTTAAAATGCGACGAGGTAAAATTAATCGCCATTTTAAGTCGCCATACTTTTACTGTGTTATTTTTTTGACATTCGCGTGTGACAACGTCAAAAGCAACCCCACATTTAACAGTTGGGTACTCTGTAATTATATTTAATATCAGATAACTTACGACCAGCCCGAGGGATACAATGATAAGGCAATCATACGTATATCTTAAAGTCCACCTGTTTTTAACGAGCGTGCACGACTTTTGCGGTATTTACAGTTACGCTTACATTAGAGACTGCTTAATTACCTTTTGATTACGTTGAAATGGATGTGTTACTTATTAGGATCTTTACATAATATACAATTCATAATTGATATTGCAAAAAAGGTAATTAGTTAGATAATAAAGAAAATAAATATTCACTGACAATCACACACTGCAATATAGCCCCAACTTAAGCGAGAAGCTGTGGTTACCAATCAACTGATAAATATACTTTTATTTGTAAATACACACATACTGTTCATATAAACTTCCAGTTTTTACAACTTGATATGTTCTATTAGAAATAAACCTGTTTGTTTCCAATTAACACACTAAATTATTTGTTCTTCGTTTTAACACGCCATGAATTATTCTTGACGTGCCTATTCAATTAGTTCGCTAAGTGGAGCCTTGCAAGAATAGTAACAACACATAATCAAGTATCAAAATAACAGCAATACTTTAGAAATATAACAGAAATAATAATACATTGAGTTATTGTACATAAAGACAAAGCTTAGTATTAATTTTTGAAAATATTATTTTTTAACAAAATTAACCTACTTGAAATACCGCTACCGTAGGAAATTCATCCAGCATGCATGAAGCATGATTCCTTAACACTTCTTTTGGTTATATGGAGTATGTTGTAGTAATAATAAAGCAAACAGCCCACTGAATAGTACTCACAATAATCGTCTATGCTATACTTATGATGACGAAAAGATATTATTGTGCGGTAACTTAACATGTATCGATCAAAGATAATGAAGTCGTAGTATTAAATAATTTTCGTATCTGTCTCACCCTTCAGCCCGGTCTTAGGAATGTAACCATATATAATTTGCTTAATATACAAGTATGTACAAGGATGTAATGGCTGGGACGTCAGCTAGTACACCAAGGGTTGCGAATTGGATCCCCGGGTAGTACAAACATTTGAGTGCATGAACATATCTGTATGTATTTGAAAAAAGTATATAAGTATATTGAACCGCTGTTAGATAGAACAGGTACATTACTGCCTAGTTTGGGGATAGATGGCGCTGTGTGGTCGTCAATATCTATTGAATATTTTTTATATAATAATTAAAATAAGAAATTATATTCTCTTCATAATACTCGGAGCGACGTATTAACCGCTTGGAACATCTACTCTCGAGCCTTCACGACTTGAGCCGGCCCTCGTACGTCATTATAGTGAAGTGCACTCGCCCCGATCCCCGCTGCAACGGTGCATTATAATTATTCGGAAAGTTTTCTCTAATGTTTAACTTAACGATGAGTGGGGAGGGTGTCGTCAAAGGGATCTCTTATGAGTCGTGTTTAGCGATGGGTCTAGACGGGGAATGGAAATTTTTGATTTTTTTTTGTATTTTATTTAAATGTAACGGTGTTTAGTTCCGAAGACTATTGAAACTGGTTTACTTTTAACCCTTTCCCTCCTTACGGTACTTGAAAGTACCTCCTCATTTTTCGTCTAATATCTTGAGTACGAAATCACTTTATGTTAACTAAAACTGACGATCCTCTAGAGTACTGTTTCCGTAAGCCAATCACAGCGCGTTATTTAATATACCGCGCGACATTGCCGAAGAATTTGAACAACGAGTTACCACCTGTCACACATTTTGTCACTTTCCTGTGCGGTGTGATTGAAAAAGTTTCATGAATAGAATATCATAGGTAAGTGTTATTTTTTTTATTAATTGCGTAGTTTATATAACAGACTACAATTATAAAAGCTGTTATAACGTATTATCACTTTATTTTATATAAATATTTGATAAAATCGTATGTGGACTTAAAAGTACAGTCAGGTGATTATAGTCTAAAAAAGTATGGGCTTTTATACAACACATACTCTATGAGGTGTTTTTTTTATCGTGAGTAAATGTTTTTGTTTATTTTTATTATTGTTCTTAGCTATTATTTATTGTTTTAGCCATTGAAATGTATATTACAAACAATATTGCTCTAATTGAAGCCCTGCTATTAGAACAGATTCCGAACTGTGACTAAGAGTCTGATGCAGGTGTGTCCGATGATAAGGTGGAATATATTCAACTACCCTCACCAAGAGGCTTCGAACAGGTTTTCGAAAGATCTCTAGAAAATTATTTCTGCCGAAGTTCTACCATCATCGTCTTTAAGAGATGGCCCGCAATGGCTTGGGAGAGAAAGTAATTTTGGAGTTGACAGAACGATTGGGGCAAAGGGAAGATAGTCTACTTTGATAACTTTTTCTCGTTCTTTGATAACTTTTACTGTAGCTTTGCTTGAGAAACTGAAACCTGAAATCACCTACGCATGTGGAACTATCCGAAGTAATAGAAAAGGACTGGCCGAAAATATACTCGCTGATTCTAAAATAAAAAGGGGCGACAGTGATCATCGATTTTCAGATTTAGATATTGGATATTGGAAATAGAAGGATAACAAAGTGGTTTATTTAGTATCTAATTTTCATGGGAATGAAACGTCAATTGTGTCACGTAAAAAAATATGGATCCAAGTCTGCCATTACATGCCCTATAGCTGTCAAAGATTATAATAGCTATATGGGCGGCGTAGATACAACTGATCGTTTGAGAGCCCTTTATTGTATTGATCGCAAATCTCTGAAATGGTGGGTTGATCTTTGGTTGTTTTGGGGTCTTCTGGACGTTGCATTTGTAAATTCATTCGTCGTACATAGACTTATAATGAAACAGACTACCGTTAGGGATTTTCGACGCTCTGTTACTCAAGGCTTGATGACAATGAAAGATGCTAGTCAGGAAAGAAAGACTTCTACTGTTAATACTGCAAAAGCTGGCCCTTCCAAAAGACACAAATCTGACTACTCCACTATAAAAGACGTTCGCTTGGGTAATAGAGGCAATAGTTAATAGGAGAGTGAGATTTGTAATTTGAACAAGATTTAGTCGAAACCTCACAGTAAATGTTCTCATTGTCACAGGTTTTTGTGTGTAAATGAAAAGAAAAATCTTTTGCAGAATATCCCGAAGCTACTTTGTTATTAAAAACCTATCTATTTAATTATTACTAAGTCAATATTCGATCTCATTATTTTTAAAGTTTATTTTAAAGTTCCTAATATTGTAATAACAAAGTTCCTGACGGTACTTTTAAGTCTAGGTCTAATCTGAGCGTTTCCTTAAACCTTCCTTATTATGATAATAAAGTTTAAAATCGGAAATTCACTAAACATCACTACCCCGGGTGGAAAGGAGCATAAAAGCTTCTTTTATCCTGGTCTTCATGATAAGATAAAATTTTTGTACTAAAAAATCTTCGGCTTTTATTGCAACATTTAAAACCTCTAAATTGAAAATAAATAAACACCTTGATATAAGGTATTACTATCTGTGTGTACCATGGTAACTGTACCGACGGATAAACACACACGTGCATTTTTTAATGTAGATACTGATATATAGGAATCACTTAGATCGAACGCGAATGTTTAACACAATTGGATATGAATTACAAAGAATATGGATTACAAAGATCAATTTAGTTCCCAATTTTTAAATGAAAACATTTTGTCTCGGTATTCAATGATTTCCACATTTAGCCCAGAACAAGGCTCCTTCGTCCGTTGGAGATATTAAGACCATCAGCGATCAGCAGCAAAATAATTTTGAAAAAAAGAAAGTAATGCTTCATATACATATATATGTACAAAATTATATGTACGTTTATCCGGAACCAGCTGCGCATGCCTACGAAGGAATTCAAAGATTGTGCTTGATGTCGGCCAATCCGCACTGGACCCATGTATGCGTACAATCTACATGGGCCCAGTGCGGGTAGGCTCGTGCCCCTCAGTGGGGACGTATCATGAGCTCATATTGATGATGACATAATATATATAGAAAGGGTTCTAGCGTATTCGACCGGGCATCTTTACCGAGCAGAATCCGATATACACATAAGAAACAGTGACTCTATCAAACTTCCAAATAAATAATAATAAATAAAAATATACACACAGCGCCATCTAGCCCCAAGTTAAGCGTGAAGCCTGTATTATGGGTACTAAACAACTGATGAACATACTTATATTTTTTTGTATTGTCAATATATACATATTATACATAGAAAACACCCAGACTATTATAAACATACATGTTCATGCACACAAATGTTTGTACTGCCCGGGGATCGAACCCGGAACCCTTGGTGTTGCAGCCGACCTCTCAACCGCCACACCAAATGGATCGTTAAAGTTCGTCCAAAGCAAGTTAAGACGGCCTAATTACCCAAGTACCTACTCACGAGATGCTGCGAACACCGATACTACTTCAGAGTTGCATACACGTCTTGCGAATAGAATATTCATGGCGCGCCATCCGACTTCGAGGAGCCATGCTACTATAATTACGACTGTCAAGGGTTGCCACAGAAGCCTTAATGGTTGGTGATTTTATAGTTCATTTCGACTCTTAGGCCCGTATTCTGGAACGAGACTCAACGTTAATCTTTACTTAAATTTAGTTAGAAAAGGATGGCGCTATTTATCATATAGAGCGCTATCCCTTTCTTACTCAATTTAAGTAAAGATCAGCGCTTGAGTCTCGTAATGGAACACGGGCCTTAATGTAATGTTACAAGTATTTTTGAAAATATTTGTTTATAATAACTTTATGTGAATCTGGTAGTAAGTTACACTCCTGACTATGACAGATGCAGTATGAAAGAAATAAATAATAGTAGGAGCTTTATAATTTCCCGTCAACACTATCACCTCAGACGACAGGGGTTAGGTCTCTCGTACCCGGTAATTTTACTAACTACAGTGCCCTCATCCCGAAACACAGAGGTGCTAAACAAATTTGGTATGGTGATAGATGGTAACTTGGAATAGGACATAGGCTACTTTTGTCTATCCCCCACTTCACTAAAATAGTGGTGGAAGTTTGTATGGCGAATTCCGCAACTTTTAAGGGAAAGCTAAAAATTGGTATGCGGACTATTGATATTAACAAATAAAAGAAAATGAAGAAGCAGCAGCGTTAAAATTATATTTGTTTTCGTAACCGGGAAAGGGGAATCGAGTTTTCCCGAATTTAACGCGAGTGAAGCCGCGGGCAAATGCTAGTTATACCTATTTTTTTAAATATTAACGATTGTAAGGAACAGTCAACCCTAACATAGGCTTCGGCTTACAGAGCGAAAGTTTCGCTCAATTCACCACCTGCTATATTAAACTTTAATTCAAGTCTCTTGTATGACTGAATCATGAATTTGTGGAAGACTCGAGTAATGAGACGTTTATTAATTTAGAGTATGTTAATTGAAACAGCTTTATGAATTTTGATTGATTACATAATTATCATTGTAAAAGTGAAAACAAACTATTGTACACACTAGTATTTAATTCAGAAAATAGCGCATTAAAACATACATTAAAATCACACAGTCCTTTCAAGTTGTCTCTTTTAGTGATATATCGTATATTGATTATATCACTAAAAAGTAAAAAATTGGGTTTAATACCCATAACCAGCAATCAATAAAATTGCTCCAAAAGTGCATTCTATAGTATCAAATTCGCTGGATCTAACAATTGAGTCCGTTAAGTGAAAAAAATGAATTAGGACTCACCATAAATATTTGTTTTTATAGAGCGTCTGTGGATCAATGGTATGGACTGTTGTCTTCCGATCTGGAGGGCGCAGGTTTTAAACCCGCCACGTACCAATGTCTTTCGAATTTTCGTAATTATATGTACGTTATTCGACGCTTTTACGGTGAAGGAAAATATCGTGAGGAAACCTGCGTAATCCTGCGAAGAGATTCAAATTGTTGTGCCTGAAGTTGGCCAATCTGCACTGGGCCCGCGTGGACGACTAAGGCCTAACCTATCATTACAGGTAGGCCACAAGCCTACCCATAATGAGCCATAAGAGCCCCCTCGGTGAGGACGTTTATGAGCTGATGATGATGATAAATATTTGTTTTGCTCGTTGCCAATGGAAAGAATGAAGGAAATTAGGTGATAATAACATATTGATGTAAAGCAATTTTTGACAAACCAAATTATTCACCCGCTTTTGTGCTCCTACAAATTATGCGAGAAAATAATAGTGGAAAATCCAAAGGAAGCCAAGGCAACGGTTGAAGTAGATGAACATCTTGAAAGGTGGAAATTCTTTTAAAATTCTAGTACATTGCTTTGAATTGTCTACTGACACTGCAGCGCTATCATCTGTTAGGTTGCTTGAAGTCTTTTTTATTTTACAATTTATCAAATTTGATTTGTTAAGTATGCAACTTATTTTACCTGTGATTATGCAGTTAATGACGATACGTAAAATTTAGATTTAACTTTGTATTGAAAACCACTCACTGCATCAGCCCAAAGGAATGATTGTTTATGTGAACGCTTTTCCATTTTACGCTAGCATCCTTACGCTACGCAAGTATTTTATTATTTCTATGTGATAGAAGACGTCGAACTATAAATAATGGAAAAATTTAAAGTATTTTGTAATACTCTTATAAAATTAAAAAAAACATACTTATTTATATGTTCCAATGCAAGACGCCAGCAGCCTTAAGAGTATTGGTAAAGACGAGATCGGGCTATAGGTAAGTCACTAAACTTTGATTTGGTAGGATTTGACCCCTACTACCCTAAAAATAAATCTAATTATTCATGTATTAATTATAGATCTCATTTGTCACGTAACTTATAAATAACATTACAAATAGCAAATCTGAAACCTTTTCATTATTTTGTGGCAAAATTTAGGCCCGATATGGGTTTAAATATTATGTAACTAACTTTAACCAAAACTACTCTACTTAGATTTTTAGATTATATAATGCATCTTTGAATTTAAAGCTAAATTTCAATTTAATTCGCACTAATGGACTTTTCTCTATTATATAACGATTATTTTAATTTGACTATATTATTTAAAATTCACCTTTATCCCGATGCGACTTTGTTAAAACTCATGCCAAATTCACATTGTTGGCTAAAATGTTTCTATAAATGAATCTTGTATCTTTCCACTGAGTGTGGCTGAGATGGCTCTTTTATGATCTTCTCATTTAGCTGAGCGAGCTGCGCTCCGAGTTATTCCTCCTGAGACAGCTTGCATTTATATAGACTTTCAGTATCCGGGACGCAGTATTTGGAGTACAATAGAGTAAACATTTCGGTAGTGTAAGTATGAAGAATCTAAGTAAAGAATATTTGATATACAGTTACGTAACAAACTGAACCAACTCACCATCTTTACATTAATAAGGAGGTCCTAGGTCTTTAGTTAGTAAGTTTTATGAAAGCTATACTTAGTTCTTATTGTCAATAACGATGAACTTTTTTTTCTCAAAATAGTTAATTATTGTAGCGTCAGATCATTCAAGAAAAAACTTATTTGGACCGGTACGCCATAGAACATCATTGCATGTTCTACCCTTAAGCTGGAATATATCAATATTAAAAGCTTAGGTTATGGCGCAAGATACTTATAGATCAGGTTATGGTTCTTTTATGTTGCCTCATTCAGGTTTTAATTAGAAACAATACAGACAATAAGGGAATTACGCGCTGCTTAATTCTTATCATTTTATCCATTAAAGCTTTTATATAAAAAATTAAATTAGTTCTTGCTCGTTTAAAGCAACTACAATTCTAAATTCCTTACAAGCAAACCAAAATGGCAGGCATTTGGACGGCGTCTTTGTGCGCGAGTTTTGTATACTTTAAAAGGTGAAATTTTCAACGTGAAAAGTCCATTATGAAGATTGCTCCAGTGGAAAAGGTTTTCTTAGCACTGTGTTCGGAAGTATTCAGTTTGTTTGCTTGTTTTGACTGTGCGCGGTTCTGATTGTGTAATTTTATTGTGACCTCTTGAAGAGCAGCTCTTCAATGTGCATTCACTATGCAATGGTGTTTAATTTTAGTTTTTAATACATATTATTTTATTTGTATACACTAAATTGAAAATCAGACTGTTTAGGAATTGTAAGGTAAGAGATTGACACAATATTTAAGCGATCTTATTAATAAAATAGCGATGTCTTCCAGACAACTTACAATAAAATGGAAGATGACAATATTTTAACTGAGAGATCACGTATAAGATCCTCTGTGTAATTAAAGGTCAATCTGATCTATTGTTTTGGTCAAAACAGACAGGTCAGGCAGTAATATAACTGTAAACAGCGGTATCTACACCAACAAACAAATCAATACTTTGAGATCAATTGTCAGCAAGTGTATAATGGTTTCACACACACGCTTATAATATGAACTTACTGGTCATACATATTGTTCATTACTAGCAGCAGTTTAGCAGGCTCATTTTACTGAAAACAGCTGAGATGATTTACGTGGAATTACTGCGTTGTAGGTACACTTTTCCTATCTGAGTTTCATAATTCTCTTACTGGGACTGTTACAAGGAATTTCATCTGTAATATCCAAATCTTTTATCTTTCTGTCTCAGTATATACTGTGTTTAACTATGTTTATGTAGCTATAAAGGAATATAAACTACGTAAAATCTATGGGACTTGAACGTGCACCGTCCTGCTTGACTGCGATTAAAACTTAAAGACCAGAAGAAAATTTCACCTCTGTAGAATATGGTTAACGTAAACGCAAACTTAGTTTATAGCGACAAATTTCTGGCAGTATATTCCGGAAATATAATCAAAGCTTGTGAAGGTGCACCTAACTTGTTAAATATTCAAACTTCAGTCGACTGAAACTATTTTGCTAAAGTGAATAGCAAAACGTGTTCTAGCCCGCAAAGATAACGACCGCTTATGTGGCTTGTTTTGTATTAGGATACAATGGATAAAACGTAGTCCTGTTTTAATACCCTATTCATGCTGTAAAATGATAAAGGTACTAATAAAGGTGTAATATTACACAGATTTGTTCAGAAATTTTAATGCGTTTAAACTGATGTAACAAATGTTTTTCAATATTTGTATTTAGCCGTAAAAACCAGCATTACGTGACGAAATTAAAAATTCAGGTGCATTATAGAGACATCGCTTGTAGGCATCATCAAAAATAACAAAAAAAACCTATATGTAATAATTACAAAAGAAAGTTTTCAATTCAGTACATAATTACATATAATAGGTCACAGATATATTCAAGTTACGTAACATTACAGTCCATCGACCGTAAATATAGGGCCTACTTCACAATATTTGAAGGATTAATCATATTCAACAAGCATTTTTTATAAGATTCAATATATTTTATTTTTTCTCATATAAATATTTACAAAAACTTTGCGTTAGCTGGCCATTCGATATTTTATTTGCTTATCCAAAGGCTATTGCGAAATGATAAAGAACTACTTTACTTATTACATCATTATCTTGCCTAGTGAGTTAACGATAAATACTGGAAGATGTCTTCAATAGTTAAAATACTGATTTTGCCGTGGTTTGTGGCACTGAATTCTTTTGTCCGCCTTGCCCTGGATTCCCGGGATTCCAAGTAACTTGGGAACGTAGGGTTAATTGCACCAGTAATCGTTTGTACGGAATTGTTCTAAACTGCATTCAATTTAGCTGTACAGATTTTTTTGTCGGTAAATATTTCTTGTACTTTTATCAAGGAAATGGATTTGGATAATATATGAATGGGTTGAAAAATACGAGTTTCACACCGTTATTCTGTTTCTTGTCGACTCGATATGGATTTACAAGTTCATATGGAATGCGACCTATATTGAGCCACTTTGATCGCCTGTTCATTGCCACCCAGAGGTCCCGGAAACCGCACGAAGATGGACATATTATATAAAAGTAAATAAATTATAGCCTCAAGTATTATTACATTGAGTAAAAGTGTGCAAACAATCACTCAATGATATCGTCCATGTAATTACATCGGAGAGGAAACAAAGCCATGTACGAGTAGGATACAAAATATATCTAACTAAACTATCATGTTTCTATCCAAAAGATGTCTGTAAATGACCACTTGAAGCGATAAAACCGCTGGTTTATTATTTTATTTTGTTTATATACTTCTCATGAATAAAGTATCCAACTGATGGCTGATCTGGTAGAATGAATTATTCCCGACCATGTCGAGACAACCCCGTTTGGCTGAAGAGCTGCCACCGGGCGGTGATCTTCCCTGGGTAGTCTGGAAAACTTTGAATAGACTACGGGGAGGTGTTAGCCGGTGCCGTGAAAATCGGGTAAGATAGGGATATTCCAGAAGCAGTCTGTGCGACTGCGATGCCCCTCAGAAAATGGAACACGTACGGTCTTGCCCGAACTGTCCATCTTCGTGCAGTTTCCGGGACCTCTGGATGGCAAAGGAGAGGGCGATTAAAGTGGCTCAATATTGGTCGCATTACCATATTTAACGTGTGACGTGTTAAATTTCTTTGTTTCATTCAAAATTTGGATAAAATTAGTGATATCAGCTACATTGTAGCTGACATCTTGTGGTCTCAGTAATTGTAACAATTACACGTTACATCGTAAGTGTTTTTACTAGTTAAAGAAAACTGTTTTCAATTAAACTCTGCTCGTAAACGTTTAAACTGCACACGTAATTATTCTGCTTTATTGTTTGGGAATTAAAGAGTATTTGCTTTTCGATAATTACGCTAAGCATTGTGCTGGACGTCAGAGAGCGATTCAGCAAAAAAATAAAATAAAAAACGAAATTGTCTGAAGGAATAATTGTTTAACAAGCCCGTTTGTTTGTTCTAAATAACGCCAATTAAGAGGAGAATGGAATTTAATCTCGTCAAGGTAAATTTAATAAATAACACCAGATGTTCTTTGTTTCATGATTGTTTCTCATTGATAATGGCTGGCATTATGTAGAGTCGTTACATACAAGCAATTATGCGATCGCATATTGTGCGATTTAAACTGTTCTTTTAGGAATAATAAAAAGATTATATTCCCTCGGACAACGTTAGCTGTTGCCGGTAGTACTGGTAACTGACGTTGTGAACTAAAACCGTTCGGGTATATACCATACGCAAGTCATCGGTGCGGAGGTCATTGTGCATCACGCCAGCTTCAGTGCAGAATTACGAGTGTCCAGTTGTTAATATTTCAGCCATTTTCCCATTCACCATGACATCTATCCGGAAAAGCTCATAAGCTAAACACCAAAAACAAGCTTTAATCCAGCATCACTATGAAATGAGCAAGCCGTAACCCGCTACGCGAGCCTGATGTAAATTGGTGGGTTTTAACGAATTCAACCCTAATATATAGCCGGGCCCGACGGTTTAACGAGCCCTTCAAGCACGGAATCTTCTTTCTTTAGACAATCACTCTACAGGTGGTAGATTTGATACTGAGTCGTTTCAGATATCGTCCCGTGAAATTGACTTGCATAACTTTTGTGTTACGGGATGAGGGCACTGTATGTAGTTTAATTACAAGGTATAAGAGACCTAACATCTGTTGTTTCGGGTGACGGACGAGTGCATCATTGATGGAGAATGATAACAGTCTATCAGTTGTTGGTCTCCTTCAATGCCACTTTATCTTGGTCAGGCGTATCACTCACCACCAGGTGAGCGTTCTGACCGTCTTGTACACTAATAGCTTAATAAAATCAGGTTATTCAGCCAGCGATGTCTTAACCAATCTTGTGAAAGTCGCTCAAAGAATATCCGTGAAATATGCATGTGTCATTTACCTACAATTAGTAATTCAGTTAACTCTTATAAATCAACATCTATCAAGGTATACCTTACTTACGGCGAAGGAAAATAGCGTGAGAAAACCTACGCGCGCTTGCGAAGAGATTTAAAGGTTGTGCGTCAAGTCAACTAATCCGCACTGGGCCCGCGTGGACGACTAGGGCACATCTTTCACATAGGCTCTTGCCCTCGGACGTTTAATAAGCTGATGATGATGATACCGTACTTACACCTTAAGAAAGGCGTCATAACGTCATAAATCTAAATACTCAACTAATATACAAGTTCATTTTAACTCGTTGCGACGAAAATAAGTTCAATGGGAATAAAATCAAGTTGCATGTATTTCAAACGTCAAGAAAGCTGAAATGAGCTTTCTGTGTGAATTTCTGCGCGAGCTGTTCCGCATAATATCGAGAAAAACACTTTTCACTTTGCTCTTTATAAATGTGAACGCAATATAATGTTGCTTTAACGATTTGTACCTTTTAATGGTGATAAGAAGCTTGAGTGAATTACAAAGTCTCGAATAGTTCAGTTAAGCTGTAAAATTCCGAGTATTTTTTTATAGTATTTCATTATTTAAAGAAATTTCAATTAGTTGATATACTATCATCTAAAATAAGTAAAAAAATTGCAGTCATCTATCGACTGCTAGCGATATGCCATCGAATCACCTCGCAACTTTTGACATAAAAATGTTTAATACGATTATTAGAAATGTTCCTTGGCACTTACTTACAACTAAGAATACATTCTAGGATGTGGATCATGAATAGAATATAAGGAGTTCCTTTCGGGACTAACACAAGCCTCACCGACCCGTGTAGCCCGTATTTTTGTTATTGTAAGCTAAAGAGTGCACATAATATTGTGTATTTGTATAAAGGAAGGCAAAGTGAAAATGCCCATATTTTTCTATGTTTTGTTTATTTGAACTACTTGAACAGATTAGCCTTCATACTTGAAAAAACGTAGCTAATTAAGAAACTAGTAAAGTTTTCCTACATGTATTCCAAACTTTAGATCACAAAATATATAATTATCTTCAACTATCACAACGCAATACGCCTCATCCTAGACAGCGATCCGTGTCAGTTTGACAGTAACCCACGGTAGCTACTAAAACAAGACAAAAGACAATCTAATAACACTGCAGCCGGTTATTACAAAGCGAACTTGATGTGGATTGACGGCGGGCGTGGCCGCTTGGACGTAGTCGTGTAATAACTGAGCTAAGTCAGGGCTAGCAAAGTCGCCACTCCATTGTACAAGTTAAATTCACTAAAACAGTTCTATTGATTATTTTTTTATTTTCCAAAAGCAAACAATGTTCTTAAATCTATTCGCTTATAAAACTATTGCTATAAACATACAGTGCAGTATTTGGACTTCCGCAGTCAGACTGGGATACACTCCCGTATTCTGACCTTAGTGACCTACCTTGTATACAGTTCCTTGATATATAAGTAAAGAGTAACAAAAAAAAAGAACACAAAAAAAAATATTACAACAAATAATCTACAAATTATAATATTTAATTATTGATTTTGCTATTGTACTAAATATGAAAATTTTTGTGCCTAAGTTTACAAACCGTAGCCGGGACCGATAACATAAAAAATAAATATCCATAGACATTCACACAGCGCCATCTAGCCCCAAGCATGAAGCCTGAAGTATGGATACTAAACAACTGCTAAATATACTTATATATATTTTTGTGTAAATATGTACATATTATGAATTGAAAACACCCAGACCAATACAAACACATATGTTCATGCACGCAAATGTTTGTACTGCCCGGGGATCGAACCCGGAACCCTTGGCGTAGTAGCCGACGACTCGAACATTTCACCAAATGGATCGTCAAGAACGTGTCCTTCGGAACACGAGATCATGGTTATTTTCACTCATATTTTTTAGCCTGCATTATCGTAACCAAAGTGGAAACAAACGCAAAGTGACTTTCACGATGAAGTCTACCGGTGAGATTTGAACCCACCCACAAACTCCGGATCACGTAATGCTTTAAGCATTGGTTAAGACCACGGAGACAGTGTTGTATTAAGCTTTTAAACTTAAAAATAATTATAAATACCATTACCAAATATAGGTAAATACAGTGGCACCCCTGTAATGCAAAGGTCTGACGTATCATCATACCAAGTGATGTTTACACGGATCAACACTCGTATAATTATCAGTAAGATTATATCTCAACACTACGCTACTCTAATGCCTTTCGGCCTGGGAACATATTGCTTCACTGCTTAGAAAAAGCATCATGACTTGAAAAAAGGTATCAACAAATAATCTTTAAATAAAAATCATAGGTACGCTTTTTAAATAAGTTTTTATAAAACTAGGTAAATAATATTTTAGCTTAAAATTATTTTGCACGGTATTATCTAATACATTAATAAAAAAAATGCAAATATGTTTATAATATATCAGTAAGAAGCGAGCAGACTTTAAAAGAAATGCAACGAAAGAAGAGTGCAACTTGAACCTGATATGTGTTTGAGATGTCCTTTCAACAGCATACAAAGCCACAGTACTTTGCTAATACACATTTTGACTTTGTACAATATGACTGCTTAATATTTATCCGTCCTTATTGCGTGCCACACAGGGTCTGCACTGGTTTTATGTAACATCCTATGTACATTATGATTTGGCAGTAAATTATAGAGTATTGAAAATAATCTTTCAACCATCAAGGATGCCGAACATGCTTCGGTTAAAACTCTGACTAAGAGATGACGTCAATAGAAATAGGTTTAGTAAATGCTAAAAAATACCCACATTATATATTTCTTTTTTATTACAAACAATTGAAAAGCAACATCGTAGGCAGCCGTAAAGCCATCAATCGTCGGCACGAAATCTAAAGGAATTCAGCTATATGGCAAATGCAAATACGTCAAAGAAAACTTTATTCGCTTGCAGCACGAAAGACGTAACGAGCCAACAAAGCTGTTACGAGTAAAGAGCTGCTGACGGACGGATGGTTTAAATGTTAAGTTGTGGGCGAATTACGATTATTTTTCTGGAGAAACTTTGTACAATGTAACCTTTTCAACAAAATAAAGATGAAATTGCGTTTTTGTCGTAATTTCTTGCCACTAACAACGAAATTGTGGAATCAGTTGCTGCTGGAGATATTTTCTGAGCGATACTACCTGGCGAACATAAAAATGAGCGTATTCTCTTTTGAAAGGCAGGCAACGCATTTCAGTGCCCTCTGATATTGCAAATGTTCATAGAAGGCGGTGTCATTTACCATCAGATGAGCCGTATGCTCGTTTGCCAGCTATACCAAAAAAAGATTAAGCTAATTAGTGCCAAGTACTTTATTCTACATATTTTATTCCTAGCTGTATATTTTAAATGTGATATGTATCTCCTTAAGGAATTTGAATTGTATTGATATAAATACGTATCATATTTTAATAATAGAGATAGATAAAGTTTTTGATTCAATAATAATTCTTTTCTGCCTCAGAGTAAACTCAGGCTGTGAGCCATATTCACTTTATTCTCTCATTGTATGAAATCATTGTCAGTACTTAAATAACACTTACTTAATGCCGACCTTTGGTAATTAGTCCACTCATTGACAATGTTTAATCTAGATGAGAATAAGATATGCGCTGCAGAACGTGTTCGGGGGTATTCCATTTTCTAAGAAACCAATAACTGAAATGCCTCTGCTGGGAGGTAGTTCAATATTAACAATCTTAGTCTTAGAAAATATTATTATTAGTGTCCAAATCACTAACTTTAAAATTAAAAATCATAATATGATCAAAACGTCTCGTTATTGTCAATAAAATTAAAAATATAATGATGATATCCTACCAACTAGAAGCAAACCTAGTCCTTCATAATATAACTGTCTGCGTCCAGTTGGTGGGACCGTCTTTAGAAAGCTGCTAATGCTGCCTCACATCCGATGCAGCAGTGACTCTATGCGTTTTATTATAATGATTGCCATCGACTTAAGCAGCTCTGTCTTCTTTGGTCGCTTATTTTGAACATGGAATACATTCTTACTTTTAAAACTTCCGCCTTGGACCACCTCCTTACTAGGCTTGCGGAGCGATTTCCTCCCGCAAACTCGGAGTTTCCTACGTAGAACCGCAGCTATTCCGGACTAAGCGTTTTATCGCCAAGTCACAGAGCTGCGCTTTCTCGCAAATTTGACAGTCGCTTCTAGACGCATCCAACAGCGATAAATATTACTAACAATGATACGTAATAACGTTGTACGTTCAATCTGTCTGGAGACATTTGCGTAGTAGGCACGTTTCGTGCAATTATGGACAATCGTCAGTTTGATTCTTAAGCTTTGGGAAAGTTTATAAACTTACAAACCTCTACTTTTTGACCAATTCAAGCACTCCTGGCTCATTGCTGCTATTTATTTCCTACATATACTCGTAAACTCTAAAACCATAAATACCGTTTGAAAGGAATAGTTTCGCAAATCCACGCACCGCGGTTAGCACATTTGTCCGCCGTTTTGTGCCCACATTTACGAACATAGCGACCGCAAATATCTAAGCCCACTTTGTTGACATTGACCGCCTGATTTACCGGAATGGACCATCACACGTTGCGGTCGTTGTGTTTGTGAAATGTATCGGCAAGGAAACTCAGAGTTTGCTTTGAAATGATGCAGTTGACCGCACAGGTAATGTTATAGGTCAGGGCTGCCAATTTTCGGTTGGCATTTTCAGAAACTCCACACGAGAGATCAACTGTGCAGACCGCGTATGTATAAATAAAAAGCCTATAAATATATCTTATTACACTTACACAGCGCCATTTAGATCAAGTCTAAGCGAGCAGCTTGTGCCATATAAATTAAACGACGAATTAAAATATTAATGTATATTATGATCAGCCCATTAAACGTCCCCACCGAGGGCACGACCTTACCCGTATAGGGTGATTAGGCCTTAGTCGTCCACGCGGGCCCAGTGCGAGTTGGACGACTTCACACACAACCTTTGAATCTCTTCGCAGGCGTGCGTGGAGGTTTCCTCACGATGTTTTCCTTCATCGTAAAAGCGTCGGATAACGTACATATAATTTCGAAAATTCGAAAGCACATTGGTATGTGGCGGAATTTGAACCTCAGCCCTCTCGATAGGAGGGCGACAGTTCACATCATTGAGCCACCGACGCTCATTAATGCATTTATTTTTTGCAAATATAAAAATCTACTTAAATCTGGCTGCTTTGGACTCGATTGAGAGGCGAGCTGAGCGGCTCATTGGCGACTCTACTCTGACTGACGATAAGCCTGGAGCATCGTCGTAGAGTTGCAAGACTGTCAGTTTTTTACAGGTTACATTTCGGGGAGTGTGCGATGGAATCACACGAGTTAATTCCACCAGCCCCTTTTCACCATCGGGATACAAGACGCAGGCGAGCATTCCATCCTTACGTGGTTGACATTTCATTTATCCGCACAGCGCGCTATGGTGCCTCGTTCATAATGCGCACCGCAAAGGAATGGAACTCTTTGCCTCCTTATGTGTTCCCCGATCATTACAACCTGGCCGTCTTCAAGGCAGAGTGAATAGGCTGTTTCTAGGCAGGCGTAATCAATCTTAGGCCGCATCATTACTTACCATCAGGTGAGATGGCGGTCAAATATCTGCCTATAATTGATAAGAAAAAAACTAGATTTAATTTATTTGGGAAAACACTCACTCAATAATATTCATGTCACAAATATACATGAATATTATTTTCGGTAAGCAACTATTGGAATGGTCGATCATTGGATGGGTGACCAATATTTTTAATTATAATTTTTGGCCCGCGTGATGGGTTCTGACGCCATGATAAGATGATTTGCATACTAATGTACGTACTGCACTTGGAAAGAAAGAAGAAATCTTAGTTGTTGCTATAGTTTTTTTCTGCATAGAATTTACATGTATTTATCGATTCAAAATTTCCTTAGCAACCCACTGACCTAATAAATACAAGCCTTTTATTTTTCGCCAAACTCCGGGTTTTTGCCAAGCAAGTAGTGCACATTACGTTGAATAATGTAACTCGATCAATTTTCTCGCCTTTTTTCCTGGTCTGACCTCGACGTCGTTGTGTTAGTGTAATATTGAAATAGCTTTCTGAAGGGACGTGATCAACATTGAAAGTAGTTGGCCTGTATTCATTCGACTCCAGTATGGATGGCTCCGAGAATTGTATTGGAGTAATGCTGACGTACTATGAATATCTTGACAGTTAAGATATTACGTTATTGGTTATAAATAAAGATAAATGAGACAATATTGACCAATAATATCGATGGATATTATACATATTAGGGAATTGGGCTTTGACTAAGCCTCTTTTTCGAAGTGGGCTTCGTTCTCATACAAAATAAACATTTTGTGCTTCATATGAAAGTGTGTATCAACTCAGCAAATATAACAAACGATGGCAAGTTGTCATTATTGTCTACAATACGCGAGTGACTGTAAGACGGGAATCATGGCGTAGTTGCTATTTTTAACGAGGCAGATGCTAAGCCTAGTTAGTTTATTTGTGTTCATAAAATGCTAGCTGAAACTAAAATTATTATCGTTTAGCAGTATCTGAGAAAACCTTTCTGCTCGGCTGTTAGCCGGAAAACAATTTTTTTTTCAAACCTTTGTTATTGACTACTTTATCGTTACATAACATCAATAGACTTTATTTCAATTGAAAATGAAACAAAAGTTATAACTAAAAGTTTTCCTTTTATGATACGAATTGAACAGGACGATCACCTGATGGTAAGTGATTCACCCATGACTGACTATGGCTGAGTGCATTGAAGGAGACCAACAACTGAAGACAGTTATTATACTCGGTCAATGCCGTGCACTGGGTCCGTCACCCTAGACAACAGATGTTAGGCCACTTATACCCAGTATTTCACTAGCTACAGTGCCCTCATCCCGAAACACATAAGCGCATAGGTCTTATTTCACAGTACGATACAGCACTGCGGTGGTGCTACGTAGACGAGTCAGTATCGAGGTACACGTTAGTCCTTAAAATAATGAATCGTACTTATTTAATCCTACCTAAATTGAAGCCACACAGCTAACCCAATACAAATTTTGTCAAGGCGCTGGTTTGAAGTGAAGTTTTAAAAATAATACGCTAGTTAACCACACATAACAACAATGGCAGTTTTTCACAAGTACAAGTATGTTAATATTAATAAACAACTATTATAAAGTGACATACATTTTATAAAATATAGATAATAGAATTAGGGTTCTTATTAAAAGTTCCAATATTTTAATAACTTTATATTTTGACTTATTAAAATTATAGCTATCTGTACAAGAGGGTTTATTTAGGTCAGTATCACAGCCTGCTGTAAATGCATGGACCTCGTAACATCACAAATTCGTGCCGAGTCTACCTCCAGTCCAATTCATATCATGAATTCGAATGGAAACATTTGCGGCTCTCTCCATTGTATGATTGTCTTGTTTTAACTTTATGATGCTGAATTCATCATTGGACTACCCGCCACAAGATGAATTCCATCCTATAATCTCTTGCGCCCCAGCGTTCGTCTACGTTCGTCTGGTGCAATTTTCTCTTCCACTACTTAACTAAAGGAACGACTACCAGCAGCGGTGATTTCCTGACAAATATGACATGGAAACTTAAGAAAAGAAATCCTATCTAAAGGCAAGCAACGCACGGAGCACTTCTGGTGTACCGTTGTCCCTGGGGGGTGAACACTTCTATCAGGTGTCTCTCTTGTTCGTTTATCATAAATCGCATATTTTTATCATAAAAATATTCGGTAAATAAATATAGGACTTAGTGAATAATACTCGTAAAGTAATTATAGGCTCTAAGTAATTTATTATTAAATTCAATCAGAAGTGCATGATAACAATTACAATACAAAGATTCTTCGGAATTCATAACTTATATCAGTTAGTGTAACTTTAAGTTGTCCGTATAAAAGATAATCTGTCACCGATCGAAAAGTATTCACTGAGAAAGAAAAAATTGATGGTACTGAAGTAGGTAACATCGTCCTATTGATTAAATGATTCTTTAGCTCTGTGACTTTCTTAATTTGCCCTGAATTTAATTTTTCTACGACTACATACACACGAGTTATGTCCAGCCCAAAAACTAAAAGAGGTAAAAAAATAAAACCACGGTTTCTAGTAAAAGTATCAGATGTGTAATTTCAAAGTAGTGATGACCTTTGATAATCAGAAAAAAATCTTAACAATTCATGAAGATAATATGAAATTAGACATCTAGAATTTGACTTACGGACTAAATTTGTGTGCTTTCAATCGTAAAACATACCATAAATTCAAAAGAGAACTGCTGAGTAGTCTAAGGTTCTTATAGTTTTTTCTTTTAATATTAAATACTTCTTGTCTTCTGGTTGCTTCCATGTGCTCTTTGTTTTTTTTTACTAAAGAATGCTGTGTATACCTGTAGTTAGTGCATTACCTAGAATATAAATACAAATTTTGGGTGTCGTAGTTAAATTAAGTATCTGTCAAGTGTAATACCCATAAATAAATATACACATAATATTGATGGAATTTTATTAAGTGGATTTTTTTACTTTAGTATTTTGTTCCTATTATTTGATATTATTATTACAAATACTCGTAAATACAGCAAAACCAATTGTATGTTTAAATCGATAAAATTGTTTCAATAATTTTGATAATCTATAATGAAAAGCTATTTTAATTGTTAATTGGATATACATGCGTTCTATGATTATTTTCGACCTCGAAGTCTACTACTTTCTTTTCTGAAAAAAAAGAAATCAGTTATTGATAATATATTTTGACAAGAACACTATTCTATTCAAATTGCCGAAGACCTGAGCTGATTTCAATGTTCGAACGTACGACGTTGCTCGAACAGATAGAGAATATTGCCCCACTGCGAACATACAGAATGTCGATTAACTTTTCTCTCGACATGAACGAACACCATCTATTAAAATCCATTCATGTAATTTTGCATTGCCGGTGGTTTCGCCATTTCAATCAACATGTTTCTTTGACAAAAAGTTATTGTTTTTTTTTGCCTAAGCCATAATAATTACTGTTTTGTAAGAAAATCTTGAAATGAAAATGCCTTTTAATATCTGTATTACATTAAATATTATTTTCGCTTGGGTAACTATTTGGTATATTTTCATGTTCATTACTCGTTTTGACAGCCTTTTGGGGCTAGAGGCGCTGTGTGGCTTAGGGGAAAAGCTCATAACACTATGTATGGCTTAAAGTTCGGCGAGATGGTATTAACCTAAAATTTTCGAACAATTAAATAAGTTCCGAATCACAACTAATGACAATAAGTTAACAATTAAACTGAAAATATAAGAAAGCTCAAAACAAGACAAAAAAATCGTTAATTAATAATACATTCTGGCAGAATACACAGATGTTTAACTTGAATCTAAAGAAATGGCTACTTTGTAGAAGCGACAGTAAAAGCCCTAGTCCAAGATTATTGGAAGTCATAAATTACTAGCGGCTTCAAAGATTTTCATTACATTTGAAGTCTCTTGACCGAGTTTCGTACAACGAAGACTAACTTTTATCACTTTGCGCAAGACATTTATTACGTTGAAAAGGTAGCAAGATCAAAGGGAACTTAAAAGGGCGTCTGAATAAAACTTAAAAGTACGATTATTTTTTTAATTCAGTGATCGGTTTGCTCAAGTGACTGGTTAATATTGACCTATTATATAGTATTTAAATCTTTAACATATATGTGGATGCAGTGCTTGAGTCTCACCCTTAGATAAAAAATCACTCGCTGTTGATCGGACGGGTCGTTCGCTACATGTTATAGGGTACATAGTAGTATGATCATATGCTTTTAATTTGTACCTTTTTTAATGAAACGCTAAGGTCCAAATTAAAATGAACAATTTCATGTTATAAATAATCAATAACTATACTTTAAACTTTTACGACTATATTGAATGAACTGACGCGACGGTCAGAATTTTGTCCGGATACTTTTTTAATGTAATTGATAGTTAGTTTTTTGGTTGACGTATCTCCTGATTGTACATCTTGGTAGTTTATTTTTAATCATAGGTCGCACCATATTTTTTTTTTCTTTTTATGTAAAACACATTCACTTTCGTACCATAGCCTTATTCTCATTAAAAATGGTGCTATCCGGTTGACGTTTTTTTAAAAGAAATCAATTCTGATATCTCTGTCCTATCATCCTATTTTAATCCGAATGTGCTAGAATTGAAAGCTTTTCTTTGTTTTATTTGTTGGAGATGGTATAGTTAGATTACATTCTTCCGATGACGCATTGTTATTTGCCAGACGGTTATAATTGCTGTCCCTGTTTTGATTATGATGTATCAAGATGAGATTTTAATAACTTGATAGATGCTGTAAACCATTCCATTGTTTGCTGAGTTGAGGTTTAAGATTAAAGTAACTAAATAAAAGACACAACTCATTACTTGGCCTAAATTGTGTATATTGTATTTTATATAAGTATATAATACGTTACTATAATTGTGCTGGGCTACCGATACCATATTTATTCTAATATAATATATAATAGGTTCCTTTGCCTACCTCTTTAGCTAATTATATTGTACTCGACACATTGTTTTACTCAGCAATACATCTAATTTTGTTTTTATAAGAATATTATGTTAGATTTTGAAATTATTTCGTTTTTTAGCATTCAAATCATAAAATCATGGTATTTTTGTAGATTAAACTGTAATTACCTCAAGTCTTTTTTGATATGTCTAAGCAGGTATGGTGTTGTTCGTTTTAGTTCATATTTTTGAAATGATTTCTGTCGGGATTCTCTAGGTGAGATTAACTTTGATTCCGAGATGCTGGAACATACACGTTAAATACATTGGCTTCGTGTATAGTATAATATGGTAATATTTTTTTATAGGTATGCACCAAGTTTCATTATTAAATTATTATAATATTTCTCTTCATGGAAATTCAAACTAAATATAAACTGTCATATTTACGATGCTTCATATAAAACTTAACGAAATGTATTAGTAATTTGGGCAGAACATTTGATTAAAATATGAAAATTCCAATTAAGAATAGAGTTACTATTAGTTGCTTAGTTTCGGTAATGGTCTCGATATTATTCCAATATCAATTGTGTAATCGATTAATAATACCGTCTGATTCAAACACTGAGGACTAATTGGACTTCAAGATATAGGTTTAAAGACAATAAGATCTCATCCAATATCGTAGACAGACTTTGATTGCTTAAGTTGGATTGGGGATTTAGGCAAGTTTAATTGTTAGAATGCCCCCGAGTTACTTGTTTTTAGAACTTATTGTTTTGGTATAACATGATGTATGCTTAATAATTTTAGAACTATCCTAGCGTGATAATTTTTAATCTTAAGTATTACATAAATTAAAAACAAAACTGTATTTTTAAAGATCGATCGATGGAAATATGTTCATTGCAGTTAATTCAATTTTTCTTGTATAAAAAACATTTTTATGTTCATATGAAAGCTTCAGTGTAAAATCAAATGCCACCTGCAGGCGGGTGAGACCAAAAACATTGTAGAAATGCATTTGTTTTAATGCTAAATAATATTATTGTACGATTTTATCGTACATCCAAATACGGGACAATCGAACAATAGTTTTTATGAAAGTAACCACAACTGGCGAAATGAAACAATTTATTTCTTACAGTTCAGGAAACTTCGACATCTTCAAAACGTTGGCTATTTATGGACAGAAAACAATAAATCCTATGGATTTACAGCTCAAGATTGTTTCTAGAAAGTACTATAAAACGATTGCGTCAATTCACCCGTCACGCGCTGCAGTTATTAAAGTGTCAGACATCTTTACAGTGCCATTTGTCACGTCCCTTCAAAATGCGGTGGATTAGTCACCCCTTTTGTAATGATTTTACACTTGGAACAAATGAGTGCAGAATTGTCCTGGACTAACGCCCGATCACATCTTCGTGCGGTTCTAAGTGTAATCCTTTTAGCGGTCTTGTTGATTCTTCTTTCGTTTTTATTGTCAGCCTTGTAAGGTTTAATTTGGTGTGTTTAATCATTGTATCTGGTTAGGCTTAGGGCGCAGATGTGCAACGAAGTGTCTGTCTTGATTACATGACCGGAATACGAATTTAATTTGTGTGCAAGGGATGCCGGGCTATCGGTCGTGTTGCTTGTCACTGATAATGGATTTAAGGACGCACTGTGAATATTAAAATGTACTTACATATATTCGATTTGGACTCTGAGGAGATTTGGGAAATTCGGATGAGTTTTCCATTTTGAAGGATTTGAATGGATTAGATGCTTGTGGAAAGAGGGGCGCTATGTTTTGGTTTGGTTATGCACTTCACGGAAAGGGAGACAGATCTGAAATTAAGGGACTTTGAAAGAAAGGGCAGAGAGCTTAAGTACTAGCCCCATTCTGGGATTAATATTGACAAGTAGAAGTCTCTAATTCCATATCAATGCTAATCGCATTATGGTTTTTAGAATTGGTGAAAAACAATGATTTATGTTTCTTAATATCTATGAAACCAAAAAGTTGTCAAGATTGCCTTAAGAAGTAGATCTTAGTCGCAGAAGGGTACAAAAATGATGATGACATACATGGATGCAAGCGTAATAATGATTTAATTCTTATTATGACTACCAAGATAAGATGTTTTTCGAGAAGCCTGTTTACATGAAGTGGCTTTATTTTTATTTATATATTTCATAATATTTGAAGTCTGACTAACTATTTGTAGGACCAAATATATAAATTTCTTTTTATTAGACTTGTAGGTATCCGCATTTGCGTTGCTCAAGAAAACAAAGAAAACTGCCACTTCTCCTGTGGCGTTTACAAGTGTAATTTAGGCAATATATCAAGTGGATGCCATATCATTGCAATTAGGTGCACACTTGTATTCGTGTTTTTGCGTATTGTGTTCACAACTTTGATGGAATGGTAACAATCACTCTACTTTCATTAGCATCGCAAATGAGAATGTTTTGGTGCCACCAACACGTCTCTACAAAATAAAGTCATAAAATTACAAGCAAGTGTTATAGATGGCCTGGGTATAATTACACGGTGGGTGCCAAAGACTGTTGAAATACAGATAGATAATTAGGAGTGTATTACAAACAGAAACTATGATATATAGACTATGCAAAACTATGTTTTTCCCAGTCAAAAAAAATGACCACCTTGAACGTTCAGTGCAAAATATCGCTTATGGACATATATAATAAGATATATTTAATGTTAAACAAGCTAACCTAATATTAAAGATGTTGGTGCAAAATGGAGTAGATTTTTGATAAGTAGAAGACAGTGGAAGGTTCAAGAAGAGAGCATCTGTCTCGCTAGATGGTAAAATGAATCGCTTCTCTCTAACACTTGTTATGTCAGAGGCAATTTGTTAAAATACGACATTTTATGTGAAAAAAGTCAGATTATGAAGTACACTCGGTTTTATTGAGTTATTAACCAAAATTGGATTTCGTAATTGACCAATTTTAGTTCGCTCTTTGGTATATTTTAATCTGGCTACTATTCTTCTTCTTAAGAAAACATGTGTACTATATATAAAATAAAAAATAGTGACTTTTTAATAAACAAATGTATTATTGATGTCACATGAGCGACGAAATAAGAAATCAATCTATGTAATTCGGAATTACCATTATTTAGATCAATAAAGTGTCCCTTCTGTTACCTTGTATTACAAGCTTAAGAATTTATGCAAAACGCCTTGGACTGATTCAGTCTTTTGTGGCTCGAAATAATTAAAGCTATTTAAATTTATGCGTGCAATAAATTCATAGAAGCCTTATGGCGCGCTGCGTTCACTGTTCGCCGTTGTTGTTTGCTTCTTAACTCAACGGATTTCCTTACGAAATGACCTTAGTAATGAGTTTACTTACTATACTACAGAATACATACTTAAACAGAATGGTCGTGGCATTATGAAATAAAATCAATATTATTTTTTCAAGAGAGATGAATACAATTTCTAACATAGATAACCTGTGGCAGTCCACTAGGCTTAAGGCCTCTTAATTAACCCCTTGGCTCCTAGAGACGCCTTAAAGCGTCACGAGTAATAGATTTTTGAGGAATGAAATAAAATAGAAAAAGAGTTTTGTGAAAAGACGTTAATACTTAAGGATTTAGCCATAGTTTCGACGCTTTGCAGACGGGTTGGAGATATAGTTATATCTATACATAGACATTAAAAAATTTAAGTGCCTGTTTGTAATATTGAAATATAATAATATTGAGGATGAATTAACAAAGTGATTTAAATAAATTGGTATGAAATTACCTGACACTCAAGATACACATAGGCGTAATACATAGGCTACAGTTTACTGCGGGAGAATATCTTATCGCGTCTATCACCGCGAGCTAGTCTTCCTATAAAAAGTTAAGTTGAATGAGAGAGTGCTATCTCTGGTGAATATTAAGACCCTACGCTGTCTTCTACGTCATTTGCTGTCACTTACAGGCTTAAATTTAAATGTTTTTGGTGGGTAAGCTATTGAAAATTCTATGTTACGATATCTGCTAGCTTATCACTCTATAAAAACCTACAATTTAAGTGAGTACATCATAATCAGCTCATTACATTGCTCGTCTCCACCGAGGGGCATGATCCTACCCGTACGCGGATGTATAGGCCTTATTCGTCTATGCGGGCCCAGTGCGGATTTGGCGACTTCATGTTTACCATAACCTTTGAATCTCTTCGCACTCGTGCGTCGGTTTCCTCACCATGTTTGCCTTCACCGTAAGAGCGTCGGATAAACGTACATATAATTTGGAAAATTCGAAAAGTCATTGGTACGTGGCGGGGTTTGAACCCTCCAGATCGGAGGGCAAAAGTCCATGCCCAGAATAAAAGTGCATGCGGTTATATGCAAATAGTATAATTAATATTGTATAAGCGTGGTGCAGCATACGTCAAGGGGAGGGCTTTTAGTCCTATTTTGGTTTGTTAAATTTATTAAGTTAGACTTAACCCCTCGTCTATGGAAAGCCGGGAGCTGGCATCTGATGATGTACTTTTATTGTGTTAGATTGTTAGCAATAATGAGTTTAATTCCTGATCATTATCTAAACATTGGTCTGTACTGGTATAATGAATAAACATTCATTGCCATTCACATAGCGCCATCTAACCCTAAATTAAGCGAAAAGCTTGTAGTTGGGGTACTAAACAACTGATAATTATACTTATATACATTTTTTTGTAAATATGTACATACATTTTATACATAGAAACACCCAGACCATTATAAACAGACGGGGAAAGGACGAAAAATGGGTGCAGAAAATGATAAAACTGTTGAATTCTTACTTTTCTATCGTCCCGTCTTTTTAGTCTCTTGGTTTTGTCTCGTCGATTGTCCCAAAAGTCTTTCTTCTCAGTCTGTCAAATTGTCCATTCAAAGTCAGCCAGTCATGTCTTGTCAGTCCAAAGATGTATCTGTTTGCGATAACTTTTAACAATTATACAACATGAATGTGATTTACACCCATGTACTAGTATTGATTCGAAAACAATTTAGTACACGGACAACACATGCTTGGTTCAATGAATAAACCAATTAATAACCTATGTGGACACACGTTAAAATCATACTATGTTTAGATGATGACGTAGTTCCTGTATTATGTAGATTTGGTGAAATACCCCAAACAGTCATCTTCATGTTGTTTGTGTTTTTCGGGAATCAAACCCTTTACGAATTCGTCTCGACCATTATAGTACATGGGTCGTCAAACTATGATACTTTTATCGTCAACTTAAAGGTATTTTAAGAAAACATTAAATCCATTAAGAGTGGTCTATTATACTCGTAGATGATACAAAAAATGACTATATGATTTAATTTTCGAATAATGACAGCTAACGAAGTCATGAAAATTAAATATTCTTCAATATAAATGTATTTAGTATGGAAGGGCAGCCCAAAACCGACGTTCACTAATCCGATGCGAGCCTATGAAATTTATTGGCTGTGAAACACGATGTCTAATTCGAACTCACACGCATTTTGTTTGCTGTAACGGGTAGGCGAGATTTAGTAGCTCAGTGGGTGGCCTGATTTTGTACTTATACAGAAAGATAAAGTACGGAATTATTTGCCTAACAAGCTGTGTCGGTTATATCCGTGTAATTTATTGTTTAATTACATAATAATTTTGTTGAAACTGCCATAGGGTTGTCGTTGTCTGTGTTTACAATAGTATGCTATGTTCTAAAAGTTACTCAATTAGTGTTGTTCGTGTATTGAATTCCAATACTTTTTTTCAATATTTTATTTTAGAATTTCCTTGTTTCGTTGTGATTATATTTGTTTATGATTACGATAAATAATGTTTTCTTTTTTTTGAACTCATTTTATCATTGAGCAAAAAATTGCCTATGTTCGGTAAGCGCAGTAAGTCACAGTATCCATCTCACAAATCAGGGCGAAACACAGGTAAACTAAAGCTGAACTGTTATGCGGGTGAGATTAAGACGGTAGCATGAAATACACGAACATCATTTAAGTATCTAATCTTACTTACTTACGATCATTTCACTTATGATGTCAATCAAGGTCGGGGCGTTTTTTAATGCTGAACGCTTTAATATTTTTATTATGACATACTGCAGATATGATGACGAGATAGGAAGTCAAATGGTCAGTAAAGAGCCCCGCCTGAAATACTGCGCCAATCAATTTTACCGTCGACTTGCTGTGGACGGTCTGAACTTGAACCGTTCGAGTTTTAATTATCGACTATCGATTCTGTTCCTTATAATTAAAATTGGTAATAAGTTATATTTTTATAGGGTACTTATATGGGTAACATTTTAAATAACCCTTTGACTATAATAGTAGCTTCAGAAGACGTACACGTGACAGTAGATTTCCTATTGGGTCTTGATGTTTTTCAGTTAAACGATTATGGCTATCCATAACGGAACCTATTGTCTTAATTTGAAAATAAGACAATAGGTTCCGTTTCTATAGATGACACCAATATTAACGCAAAATAATCTTATAATGTCTTATCGAAATTAAGTACCAAATTCTCCAAAATATTCAATACATTTTGTAACGAACCTATAACTACTTGAGCCAAACTAATATTAAAACTCGAGTATTGCAAACAATTTAACAAAGCCTAAACAAGAATAAAATTGATTAAAAAGTCGTTCAAAAATAGTTTATCATAAAGTGTAGAGTGATTCAAGGATAACTCCCTTTCGACCTACGAGCAGTCGATTGCTCTCGTTCACAACACGCGATTTATAAACTCGAGCACTGCAGTCACGAGCCGCTCTAAGTACCATTATCATTCATTCGCTCTTCCATTCATCCGTTCATTCATTCGTTCAGTGTTTAATTTGTGAAATTATGCGCGGTTCCAACGGCATAGTAATATTATGTATTTCTGTATTGCGGTATCTAATTGAAATTGATGTGAGCGATGTCTGTACTTTAGTTAATGAAAGTTTATTATTATGCTATGTTACAATTGTAACGGCTTAGCCCACTTGTAGAGTAATTATGCTGAAAGTAACTCATGTCCTTATGTGTTGTAAATTGACCAATCGTTTCATGTAAAAGTTCGCGTGGTGGGTAATTCTACTGGGATCTGTTCTATGGTTTAGGAAGCCTAGTCTGAACATAAGTAAAGTTTATTTCATGAGTAGTCTTGTCAAACTATCGATAGCAGGCCTCTAAAATCATTTATACTTTGGATGGTTAATGTTTGTGTTGTACCCTGTAGTAACAAAGCACTAGTTCTGCTACGAGTAACTTGAAAATCCCCAATGCTTTTAATAATAATGATTCAAAGCGTTGAAGTCTATATGACAAAATTGATGATATTTTTTTATGTTTCGTCATCATAATTCATTAACTTCCTATGGTCCCAGATTACGTGCAGAATCTGTTAACGTCCACTTTTGCATGTCATTTATCATCTCATCCAGAATTTTTTGTTAGTCTAAGTCTTCCTGAATTTTCCATAAATCAGTTCTTCATCCGTCAATTTCTATATATCCTGCATCATTTATATCATCGCTTTGGTAATGTGGATATTCCTTCACATCACCTATATTCATAATGCACCAAGACAATCATTATTGGTATGATTTTAGCTTTATACGTACTCTATTAAACTACTGCCTTATGTTTTATCTTTAGAAAAAGACGATATGAGAGCATTTTGAGTCATTTACAGGCATTTTAATGGTCCCGTATATGGTGATCTCACCAGACATAGTAAAAAGTCATTATCTGATCCAACAAGACACCCTGTATTTAAAATAGCTACACAGTTGAATAATAATGACATACGAGTTATTTCCCGGCTACTTATGCATTACAGGTTTACTAATTTCACGGCTTCATCTTTGTAAGATGAAACACGCGTTCTCGAATTAAAATTTCAAAACATTTCTTCACGCTCCATGTAACTTAAAAGATGCATATTATTTGCGGTTATTTTAATTATGGCTGCAATGTTAGCAGGCAAGCAAAATATACTATCACCTCTGGTCATCAATAAAATGCGATGCGATTATTCTGGTATATCTGGTCTGTAGAATGTATATTGTCCATAAAATGTTATCATAATTAGGGATAAGAATGATACTTTTTTTATAAAAAAATACACTCAGTTAAATGACACTTTACATAAGCAATAAATATTACTTATTTTCGTGTCTTTGGATAGAATCCCACAGGAAGGCCGCATTATGAAAGTCACTTCTCCCAATTTCGATATGACATTGCGGGACCTGATTCTCTGAAAAGAAAAATTATTCACTGTATTGAAGCACCCGTTAAGTTATTGGCTTAAATCTCGGGATAAAAGTCAATAACACCGTAGGCACAGGTCTAATCTCCCCATGGCTATGCTAAGTATAAAAGTCGGATCCTTGCAGTAAAACTTCGTAGACTGATGATGATGATAAAGCGTCGGTGGCTCATTGGTGTGGACTGTTGCCTACCAATCCTGGAGTGTGTAGGCTCAAATCCCACCACGTACTAATATATTTTCGAGTTCTTGAAACTATATGTACGTTTATCCGACGCTCGTACGGTAAAGGAATACATCTTTAGAAAACGTGCGCATGCCTGGGAAGAGATCCAAAGGTTGTGCGAGGAGTCGGTCAATCCGCACTAGGCCCGCGTGATCGGTGGGGGCGTTTATAAGCTGATGATGAATACCACAACGTAGTAGCATACCAACGACTTAAGGTCTACGAAGCAGAACAAGTCAAGGTATATTTTCGGATAAACAATACGGTCCCAGAAAAATAATTAGTTGATGTCACAGTCTACGCACTGCAAGTCTCTTGTAAGCTTAATCTTTTTTATTCTGCAATTATATTCAGTGCGCATTTAATATTGGAATTGACGGACGCGTTTACGTGTGGTAAACATGGCCTATGGTTATCCATTACGTAGTTGACGATCCATCACGTTTTGTCGCGGGTCGTGATAGATTGATAATGTCGATGTTCATTGTGACATAAATGACGCACAGCGGTGACGTAAATTATATTTTGTAATATGTGTTTGTTATGGCGATTATTAATAAATAAATAAAATAAATAAAATACCTTCAGATATTGACACGCCTTCTAATCTAATATAAACAACCTCCTTATTTAATTTTGTATACAGTAATATGTGAGGTACATAGTAAACAACGGGTAATAATTCCCATATACTTATTAAAGAAATGCTTGGTCTGTTAACATTTCAGCATTATGATCCCTTATTGAGGTCACTAGCGAAATCATCAAATTATTACAAAAATGTTAATTTTTAGACTAAAAATAGGTACATACCACTTACCACCACCGGCATAAACTGTGATTTCATAAAACCTGATCTTATTCTAAGTAGAAATAATTCTTCTAGAATAGTCACGTCATTTCTCTTACAATCTCATAAACAAGACTCATGGTACCTTTATATTATATTGTTATGTTAATAACGGTACACCCCGTACTAGGTTATAATTGGCTGTTACCTTCCTTATTTTAAATCAGGTTAAGCGGTGAAATAAGAAATAACTTCTTAATTAAGATATTTCAGTACATACCTTCAGTTTAATTACTGCTTCCTGCGGGCTTTGCATTTAAATGTTTGATAATAAGAATTAAATTTGTGTGAACGCTACGGGAATTAGGGGACTTGCTTTGATAAATATACGCATCTACATTAACTGGGTGACGACTTTTGAATGCGTTTTTTATTTTATAGGTTGGTACTACTGAGGTTTGGCCTCTGGAGGCGCACCTATGTAAGTTGTTAATTTATTATTAAGCAAACATAAAGACTCTAGACTATTCCTTTTTTATAACTGTTATAGAAAATATTAGGTACTGTTATGAACATCACTTCAATCCGAACTATCGTAGGTTTGGATGAAGTAGGGAAATAATTTGTAATATTTTTAAATATATTAAAAGGTTTCTACCTAAATCAAAGTTGAAATTAAGCCGCATCGTTTCGTAAAATCGGTAGGATGGTAATAAAACGCCTAGTCTAGATCGTTAATAAAAAATGTTATACTATACTGTGCCCTGCGTTCTTATTGAAAAATAACCTGAAATAATAAAAAAAAACACACACACACACACAAGTCAACATGCAAGCGACAAATCACGCCAAAACATAGTAAAAGTATTCATTGCAGTGATCGAAAAAATATATACCTATTTACATACAAGGTTTTTTGTTCGCTTTTTGGACACTATATTCTTACCTAAGTTTTTTGAGCGACTTTCCTCTGCACGATACTATTTCAAACGGTCGCCGTTAAAATACAAAACTCCGGGACTGTAAAGACACTAACGTTATATTTGTACTATATTCTTACGGGCAAATACGCCGGCGGGTGGACAATATGGACATCGGTCTCTAGAAAACTGGACTTGCAACGAAACCAATTAATATCAGTATTGACTTCTTAGCGGATGAAGTTGCTCGTGTAAAAAGTAAAATCTATGTATGCAGGATTCAATAATTCATTTATTTACATTATGATTTAACAAAATATTCCAAATATAATTTTTAAATATTAAATTTTGTAATTTATATTTGTAACAAGTCATGATAATCGAAGAAGTTATGTCACATACATTTTGTAAACTTTTTCAAGTTTCGTTGAAGATCTACTTCGTTGAAGATTTATGTGAAGATTCTATCAACAAAAGTTGATAAAGCTCAGTATAGTTAATCATTACCATTTATTAATTTTATCCGAAAATAAAAATAGAAACGCAGTCCAGAGGGACAATATTCTGTAAAAAGTTGTATTTGTATGTAGGTTCCATAATCTCACTTTCTACCTACAGATTTCTAGTTCTGGCTGAAAGGTAAAACGAGCAGTGGACTGGAAAATGTGACTAAACACTTTTATTTAAAATGTTAGTACTGCACTATGGTTTTCTCATGCCCTTATTTAGGCGAAATAAGCGACAATTACATTGTAAGATTAGATCTATAAAGTAAGCCGAAATGCATATGTATACCAAACTTATTTTTTCGTATTTTTGATTCATACAGCACATTACCCAAGAATATTGCATTGCCTTTTTTCATTTAATCTTTATTATAGCTACAGAAAAACGATTGAAAGAACTCCGCAACATATTTGTAAGTAAACAAAATCAAATTGCGTGACTGACTCGAATCGAATCTTAAATGTGTTGTAATCTATATTCATCACAATAGGCACACAAAGTACATGACGTAAAATTAGGTTGGGATCGAGATTTGAATAAGTAATTCGACGGAGATATAAGGTAAACATCAGTCGATGTAGCCGGGATGATGGGATCGGCTCGGATTTAGACGGTTCCGACGGTTATATTGCCAATCGGTCTGGTGGATATGAAGAAGGCAAACTGTGGATAAATAAAATGGCTGAATCAGCTGATTATCTGGTTAGAAAGATAATGCCGTACTTAGGAGATCACGTTGAGATGAAACCCATGTGGTGTAATGGCTATGAAGCTGGCTTTTTCATCAAGAGTACCGAGTTTGATTTCCGTGCAGTGCAAACTTTTTATATAACAGGACGGTCAGGACCGTCACCTGATGGTAAGTGATACGCCTGACTGTGACAGAGTGGCACTGATTGAGACCAACAACTCATAGACAGTTATTACTAGACAAAGTAGAAAATTTTTTGTATCTGGCACCATAAGGCATTAGAGGTCAAAGGTTTTAGAGTGTCCATGGGTGACGATATAATTTTAACCAGGCAAGTTGCTTGTTTGCTGCTTATACAACACATTGATACAACTTCACACAACACATTACAACTTCAAAAATATCCTTTTTCGAAAAATCCGGAAGTCATACGACTGTGGTGCCCCTCAGACAATGGAACACCTATTGTCTTGCCCGAACTGTCCATCTTTGTGTGACCGGGACCTCTGGTTGACAAATCAAAGGGCTATCAAAGTGGCCTAATATGAGCCAGATTAACATATTGAGCTTGTGCATTCATATCGACTCTATCAGAAGATGGAACAAAGAAAGCATTAAGAGTATACAAAGTCATTAAAAGCTCTTATGTAAGTCGACAAGAGTGCATTGCACTTCTGATGTTACTAGTCTCCATGGGTGGTAGGATCGCTATATCATGTTTGGCAGGTTAACCGTATACATATTTTCCTTACTATTATTTAATAGAAATAAAAAAGTGCTATAGAAATCAAACCAGTATTGTAGTCAGAATGCAAGGAAACGGTGTGTAAACAAGTCGACATCAATATCGTCTGGAACAGAAGAAGTTTGTTTGTGTACCTTTTTCGCAGGCAGCATGGAGGCCCTAGCGGCAAAGTGGCTCAAGAGCCTTCTAAAGGCTAAAAGCGGCTGAAATACCCAATACGCAGCCCGCCACAATAAAACACCTCCCTCATTTTGCTTACATTTTGTATCGTCGCGTGCTTATTGAAAATCTGTTAATACGCCCCTGATACTCGCTCCCTTTGTCTGTGAAGTTTCTTACAGTTTCGAATGCACTTAAAGCAAAACTTGTTACGTCGTTTTTTAAGCTTGTCATGTTACTGCAGTAATTTAATCTTTTACATTTTAAAATACTGTCTCTGTCATGAAGAGTAATTTCTTTGAACATATTTCAATCTTTCTTTTATACTACAAGTATGTAGTATTTAATACTACTCAAAACTTAATAATCAGTGATAGTAACTTTTCTAGTTTTGATACTATTGTACACTTAGGATATATTTCCTTTGCGTGATTAGAATACCATCATGCTATTTCATTCAGTTGGAGACAAACAAGCGTCATTTATGACCGAATTAAACTAAAAGTCATTATTAAAAGCTCATTTCTTTTTAATCAATGGCTCTACGCTCTCCGCTGGTTGTAAAATCTTTGCGTATGTACCTAGGTACTGGTCCAGATGATGCTGTGCAGCTCTTATTATTAGTTTTAAAAGTATATATTATACAGTACATTTTAAATTTGGTTGAATATGTTGTTATTTTTGGAATGTGTATTTTTTTACACTGTAATTTATATTTCTTCAAGTATTTTCAATGGTCATTTGTGGATTTGGAAATTATTGTTTGCGCGAACTGCATTGCGTTAAAGCATTTGCATACGTTTATATTTGTGACTTGTGTCGTGTACTTCATTATGTAAAACTTTGCATTAGGAGAGCTTAATTGAAAACATAAGTTGGGTATGTTAATTAAGGTCCTATTGAGTTATGTTATCATTGTTGCAAATGAACTAAGTTTTGGACACCCAAATACATAAATATTACTTCTACTGTTCGCATCGGTATATAATACTTACCTACCTACAGAATATGCTCAGTCATAGAAATGAAAAATAAAACCCTTATATTTGATTAGAAATGAAACCGTATTTCAAAGGCCCTAAAATTCACATAAAGGCTTACCGAATTATGAAATTAACTTTTATAGCACGCCCTGCGGTTTTTGCTGCATTCATATTTTATTACTTCATCGCTACCTGATCATGGGCTTCGGTAAACAGATCAGTATCCGATTACTAAAACAGTCACGGGTCGCGGCGTCTTGCGACAAAAAGTGCCGACAAAGGCGAGTCGCGACGACCGGCGACAACTGGCGGTCGCGAAGGTTTTTTCCGGTGATATGTTTGAACACACTGAGAGTTTGGATGGGGAACTTTAATTTTATGGTTTATGTATATGAGACGGTCACCTTGCTCATCTGGTGGTGATACACCTGACCATGATAGAAGGCACAGAAGCAGTGCTGAAGGAAATTAATATCAGTGGGTACTAATTATTTTCCGTCAACACTGCCTTGCGCCTGTCACCTGAGACGACGGATGCTAGGTCTCTTATACCTGGTAATTTTACTAGCTACAGTGCCGTCATCCCATATACAGAAGTACAAAACGTTCGTAATTATTTGATACACTTGTATAAAGTAATTACTTGATAATTATAAAACATTAGTGGTAGTATTCAATGAACGTGTTATTACTATACTATGTTAAAAATTGTCATTGATTTCTGTGAATTTAATTTATTACCTATTTTTTTGACATAATTACATTTTCAAGTGAGAACTGGTATAAAAAGTACCTATTTTCAATATTTGAGCGACATAATTTTTATTTTGGGATATGAGTTCCATAAAAATTATATTTTTAATTAAAATGATCAATTTGAAACTGATGTCAAGTATCGACACAATACAGTTTAAACGTCTTTCAAAAGGCGTATATTCCCAATATGTCCCTTAATAATGATGTATTAATAGTTAGTACACATAGTTTTTCACCATGCTATGTACTTACTTATGCTTGGAGTAAGAGTAGTTGTATAAAAAGTATGTGTATAAAGCTTCAGTATAAAATTTCTTTCTAATAGTGTTTGTAGTTGGTAGCGTCTGTATGTTACATAGGTAAGGGCGTCTCTTGTCTTAAAACACACCTGCTTAGAATCCTGATATTGAATTCTCAGACTTGAAAAACCAACTAACAAGACCCCTCCCAAGTTGCCACCCCGTACATTATACAAAGTGAAAGGGGGATTTTGAGGTGTTGTCATGGTTCAAAATATTTTAGACCAGTTTCTTGTCAAAAAATCTTGGTAGACAATAAATGCATGCTTCTATATAGATGATGCAGAATGTGATATTTATGCTGAGTGATTTTAACGTTTCTTTTATAGAAATAAATATTGAACATGGCAATTAAGTTCTGAATGTTTAATCAACACTTGGTTGCGAAAACATTGAAACAGAAACTAAAAAAGAAGAACTAAGGTACTTATACAAACTGTTTTTTAGAAAACAAAAGGTTTTATTTCGTAGTCTCACCTAGAATAGTCGATTGCGGTTGTTTTTTATGGAATAGAAAGTAAAAAGTAAATGGTTCACCTTATGGTAAGTGACACCGCCGCCCATGAATATTTGCAAGACTACAGGTCCCAGAAGTGCGTTGCCTATCCTTGAAATTAGTTGTACGCTCGTTTTTTAAAGACGCAAAGTCGTCTCTCCCCGGAAATGTTTACGTAGCAAAAAAAATATATCTACAGAATTGAACTATGGAAGACTTCCAATCTTCCAGGTGGTGAAGATGAAATTGACAGTTCCTCTAAGATACGGTACGGTACGGTGGTTGTGATACTCAACCAGGAATGAACAACTCATCAGAACACTCCGTGATACTTATAAAATTTAATAATTAATTATTGTTTAACAATTCATAACCTTAAAATACATTTGATGCATTGTTTAATTGCACGATCCTAGAAGTCTTTATATCTTGGAATTCTACTTAGAAAAAATTGTTATATATAAAAAATTGCTTTCGTATTTCATTTGGTTACATATCTATTAAAATTGCATTAAAATATTCATATTCAATCATTTGCAATCTGGTCAATCACAGAGATTAGCACGATTATAAATCGTAACTTGTTGTAAGACATAGGTCTCCCTATTTTCAGCCACTAATCACGATCGGTCGCTATTAAAAGCCAACATAAAAATTTCGCAAGTCATCGGACCGGGGTAATTCCTACGCTATTCTATCAAAATCGCGGTGTCCACTTAAGATTTTATTTTCTCCTAACGAACCTAGATCCTACGATACATGTGACCAGGTGAGTTCCATTACCACTGCTGATTCATTAAGCCTCTGTTCATTGATTCATTCACTGAACCGAGGTGGACTTACCTGGTTATTTATATGCCTTAAGGCTAAAATGAAGACATATAAAACTTACTAAATATACTAAACACTATTCGTGTACCTACGCAAATAAGAGCAAGATATTTCTACCCCACCCAAGATAGGCAATCACGCAAGTGAGACGAATGAATTTAACGATGCGATAAAAACAGTAAAATATCAAAGTGCACCAGCCCTATCCATAATGACGATATCAAATAGTCTGCGTCGAAAAACTTTAGTCAAAGACAAGGAAATGTATCAAGCCACCGAAAGCACAAAACCACTGACGCGTATAAAAAAAATGCTCTTGTCAATAACGCCTTTTGTAAAGCAATGACGCGTGAAGCACAGTATCGATAACAGGCGACACATTAATTCAGAAACAAAGGGAGCAAGGTGGGGCAAGGTGTGTCAAAGCATAGACGCACAAAAAGCTTTAATAAAGTGAGTGAAAGAAAACTTTGGACAGGTGGAGCACTTTGTTGAAGGCACACGAAGATGTTATGGAATGTGATTCGTCAAGAATAAAAATCTTATATGTCGGTTCATAAGATAATTATTTCCATTCGATGCCATTTCAATTAAAAGTAATACGAGAGTTCAGACTATAGGTCCTTGGGCAAACGACACAACATATTTTTGAAAGAATTGTCGGCGAATTTGATTAAGCTATGGGAGACCCTAGAGCTGACAGTTCCTTGGCCTGAAAAGCTGATCAGCGGCAGAGCCCTGCCTTGTTCAGGCGCACTTTTTTAAGGTTTCTTTTTTTAATTATACATATTTTTTAATATTATATAATAAATGTTTTCCATATATTATTCAAAACTGATTTTTAAATATTAGAGCTATTGAAAAAGATATATTTATATGTAATGAAATATTTAACAATAAAAAATTGGCCAAGCGCGAGTCAGACTCGCACGTGGAGGGTTCCGCAGCAGCAGCAAGTAACACAAAACAAAATAATTTACTTAGGCACCTACTCAAGTTTTAGTATAAAAAATTAGTGGTTCACCGTTAATGACATTTAAAAAAACCTACACACCAGAAATCGTTCAAATTTGTTAGATTTTATGGTCGTGTACATCATATTTTTTTCGATTTTATCATCCCCATAGTTTAGAAATTAGAGGGGGGGGGGGGGCACACACTTTTTTCAACTTTGGAAGTGTCTCTCGCGCAAATTATTCAATTTATAAAAAAAAATTTTAGAAACCTGAAAAGCATTTTTTAAGATCTACACATTGATACACCCTACACGTGGGGGTACGATGAAATAAACATTTTTGAGTTTCATTGACGAATCTATAAGGGTTCCGTTTTTTGCCATTTGGCTACGGAACTCTAAAAAGGTAGATCCCAGAAGATTTTCTCAGTATATCTTTTCATTTGATTTAAAAAAACTGAATAACTATAATTTCATTTTCATTTCTTAGTAAAAATATGCACTATATATTTTGGATACGTATTTTTGCGACAAGAACCATAGTTAAAATTTAAAACGATCATTAAGATACAAAATTCCATACTTTCTTACACCTGATTGTCAAAACGAGCATCACAAAGTTTCCGATATTTTACAAAAACCGCTGGCACCGCAGCTGGCGATAGCGTAGTGCCGGCAACCACGAAAATCAATATTCCTTATCTTTTCAACCCGTATTCTTTGACGTCTACAAAATCTTACACCTGCTTCACACTAAGGCGACAAAATGTAGGCAGCCAAGCCTATCAGTATAGAAGTTAGGAGCGGAACAAAACAAATATTATCTGCTCAGATAAAGGATCGGATATTTGGCCTAACCGCTGTTAATTGGCTCTAATAAAAAGATCCTCTATTTAAAAGACACCGATAGTGTTTTTTTGTCATCAGTAAGGCATGAGATTTTAAACAATGATATATTTTTGGATTTTACCGTATCTAATATTGTTTTCGAATAGCTTCTTAAAACTCCTTATTCTTGAATGATATACACTTAAAAACGACTTTATTGTGTCTCATAGTCCACATTGAATTAAATATCTATTTCATTCCTATTTTCACATTGTATGCAACAGTATAATTCGGTCTATATTATATTTTGGCATATTAATCCACTGCTTTCTGGCGAAACTTGTTAATGCACGTGCGCGCTATCTCTAAGTTAAGCGATATCATGCACATTGTTACGAGTCTGTTTATATTTAACGATCCCTGGAGCTCCTTACAGGTACCAATTCTAGGTTCCAGTTATTTAGTTGAAACTGAGATTGGCTAAGATTTAACTAGCTTGATATCTTGATGCATAGGTGTACGTTTTATCATAACCTGAGTACTTAGTAAAGTACTACACCTATGTGAAAATTAAATGAATTAAAAATATCCTAGCCCATAAATTATTGAAATGTTGAAATATTTTGAGGATTTAATCATCCTAAGGAAATTAATTGAATACTAAATAAAATAAAGAACGATTGATTTCGTATTTCTGTTGTTAGAAATGCTCTGAATAGCATTAAGTTTTTTAGAGTTATATTAAAAAGCTATTCCCAGCAAATCTTGTAATGTAAACGCACCCTTAGCTAAGTTAATATGTGTTCAAACTGGGAAGCAAGATACATCCATTTTATTTCTTGCACACACGTCCTTGCTTTACGCATTCGTGTTTCCACATTTTACTTCTAACGTACGTGACGTTTAACTGTTGCCATTACAGGTGTACTTTCGTGTGAGGATAATGAAGCAAGTAGATAATGTTTACGAGGTTTCTTCTCACATATATTTAAGACTTATATGATTTATACTTTTATGATTTCACCAATTTAATTTAGGTTTTGGAGTTTAGGATTTATATGTAACGTGTAAACAACTTAAAGTGGCAGTGGGTTGGGCGCATAGTGCATTGAATCCACGCTTCTTGGGGCGGTAAGGTTCTTGTCTGCGTCCAAGTAATAAAATAGCGTATGATCGAACCCCTTCGAGTCTTTAGAAAACTAAACTAGCTGACATAAGAGAATAGAGACTATATTATGCATGACGATGCTTATCAAATTTAAGAAACAATTACGGATTCCTTCTAAAGAAAATGTATTATTCAATTAATGAATTTTTAGATGATAAGATAGACATTTAATGGAAAGTTATGTATTGACATTTTGTATTTTTATCCATTTTATTGACATGTTATATTACTTTGACAAATTATAATTTTTTTTTGACTTGTATATTATGTATTAATAAATGAATTTGAAAAATAAAAATTTAATTTATAAAGAGGATAAAATGCAATGTTTAAATGTATAAAGTAATTTAATAGTATTAATTTGTTTGTAAAATAAATGATGGGTAATGTTGGATTTTAATTTTGTATGACCATATTGGAACCATATTCTCGCAAATAAACAATTTATTATTATTATTATGGGAATTTTTGCCAACAAGCACACTGAAATTAGGGATTATATATTGTAATTTCTAATTTCGGGATAAAGGGCTTTATTGTTATTATTATGATCGACGCTCAACCAGATGGAATAAAGACCTAGTTAAAAGGGCAGATAGCCGATAGATGTCGACTATAAGGGATCAGATTTGCGTTAAAATCTTATAAGTCTATAATGTCTCTTTACAAGACAGCACAAGACTTATTATTAATTTCCGCTTAATATTATTACGTTCATTGTATGGATATTGCGATTGTTGAGTATTAAAGAAAACTTCAAATGTAATGATTTTTAATCAAATGGTACATGATGTATAAGCTGTGGTAATTAGCTTGTATATTGTATTCAATTCATATCCTATCACGTAGTGTACTCACCATCATTCGTGGTAATATCACGCGTTATTTGCATTTTTAAAATTTATTATTTTATTGATTCCGCTTTTAATACACTAGTAAATTGAAACTTATTGTACGCATAAAAAAGTAATAGATTTTATTTTATTTTCTTTTTAGTAAATAGTTGATACTTGATAGAACCTAAGTGCTTGCCTGAATAGTACAGTTTTACCAAAGGACTAGTTTAAACCTCTGTCTGTCCAAAGTGCTAACCGTAACCTAGTTCTTAATAATTAATTAGAAGATCCATTAGACGATAATCTTTATGGTCCCTCGGTTGGCTGGCGCCTCTTAAATCACCGCGGTGCCTTAGGAGATCTTATCAAAGCCGTTACTCCCTAATGTCGCCCTTTATTCAAAATATCACGTGTACGGGTAGATAAAACAATTACATTAATACCGACGGTTTTGATGGTTATAGGGAGATATGTTTAGTTATCACTTGCCGGCACTACGTTACTTGAATTATGAGTATTTTGCAAAACCTTTTTCCTATTTTAAATTACTGTGGTTTAAAATTGGCGATCCATTTGTTATAATAGTTGAGACGCCTGGGCACTACACCTAGTTTTACTTTTTTAAACTGTAGTAGAGTTTTAGTTCAACTTCACTATTATATCTTCAACATTAGATATTCTAAGAACGCTCGTAAATTCACATGGTGTAATGTATTACTAGATGGTCGGCGGAGGTAATATATCAGATTTATGACAAAATTGCTAAATTCACTTTGAATTAAATTTTTGAATGTCAGTGAATGAGTTGGTATATAAGAACCCGAGAGAGAAAAATATTTGGAAGTATTCAGAACAAAATTTGTTAAAGCAATCTGGGTCCATAATTATCTTATTAATTCTCCTACCATGACAGAAATTTAAGTAATAGATGTGTTCTTGATTAAAGAGTGCGTAAGCAATGAAAGATAAGCAGTGAAATAATTCGGAACTGTAAATATATATAGTATTCCTGTCAAAGCATTGGTTGTTGTGTTGGTGTTGACTTTCCTAATTGGAGGGTGAAGGTTCCAATCCCACTACGTACCAATATCTTTTTAAATTTTCGTAATTATGGGTTCGGCTATCCGACGCTTTTCATATTTCATATATTGGTCCTGTGAAATACATTACTGAGCTAAAGTCACTTCAACGTGCTGATTTCGAAAGCTATATCGGTATCTCTATTCTCTCACGAATACACGTCACACCATTACAGTTCTTTTCCGGAGTTATACCCAATCATATATTGCCCCTTTTTGTATGTGACAACTTAGTAAACATTTATATAAGTCATCCGTGTATTGTAAATGTGATAGTCAGGATAGTAATCATATGAAAAATAGCTAATAAACACGTGAGTAGACTCTTCAAGTCCTAAAAATGTTTATTATTCATGTAATCCTCGACTTTATTACCCATTCTATAAGACAGTTCCCAACTTCCGAAGCGTTCGGCATGTTGACTTTCCTTTGTTCTTTTACTGGTCTTCAAGTGTTTCCAATGGCACTTAACACTTATGGTATTCACTTCAGGTGAATATATATATGGAGAACATTAAAGAGCGTAAAGTGTGAAACAGTGCCGCAACGGGTAGCAAAGTAAGCCACGTTTGGAATAGTTATTAAAAAGTTTTTACAGCTTTTTTGAGACTTTTTATAGGTGAAGTTTTTACCCGTATTTAACATTTTAGACTAAGAGCATGGAGTGGGATTGTCAAAGTATTTTAAGGCATGTGAGTGTGCGTAGTTTGTTATCAATCTAATGCTAAACATTATATTGCTTGAGTTATATAGCGTTACAAAGTTTTGCGCTCTTTACTTGTATAACACACTTTTATTTTATAATTGTTTATAAATGGAATATAATACTTGGATTTTATATTAAAACTTTTCTTATTTGTTTGCTCTTCAGACATCTTCTTTAAAAATGTAAATTTGTTACATTTCAACGAAATGTGTACACTAAGTTTAACACTAAGTGTAAAGTTAAGTAGCAGAACTGATGTTTGGCATGCGTAGATCTAACCTGATAGTCCGACTACTTGTGAAAGGCGATTGGTGGAGGCAGGATGAGAAAAACAGAGGACTGAGTTATCTGGCGCAAACAGGACATATGTTCAGCAGTGGACTGTTATATGTTGATGAGAAAGCAAGTAATGAACGAGAACACAGAAGTTCACGGGTTTAATACTCGTACATATTTGCGTCCATGCATACTTTTTTTTCAATTTTCACCAGAGTAATTATAAGGTACTTTCACGTATTTTGCAAGCTGAAATAAATTTATTGCTTCAAACTTTAGACTCACATATTCGTAGCGGGTTATATTTATTATTGATTGGATGTATTTACTGAGAAACATGTCTTAATTTCAAAACTTCCACGTAATTTGCTTGAAGTAATACTTCTTTCAAAGTGATTATTAAGTACATATACTTATAAGAATATAACTAGAATAAGAATACTCTCAATCAAAGTAAGATTTTCTCAAAAATCCTTTTGCCCCAGTTCCAGAATGTTAGTTTAAAAATCTATTCGCTCTTGCACTATATATTAATTCAAAACTTCATTCACTGCTAAACGGCTCATTAAGTGGTAGAAATATTTAACGAGTCAACAGATGTTATAGTTTCACATATCTTAATTAATTCAACGACATTATACGCAATTACTCGCCTCTAGGAAGTGCCTTAAACTTTTACTGTAGCTTACATTTTTGTTTACGATCTGCATTGTATAAAGACTTGAGGATTCTTAAATTAAGTTATTCTTTTGCTTTGTGTGAATGCAATTTTCTAGAATTGAGTTTGCATTTCCTTTGTTAAGTTTCTTATAAGTTTTATATTTGTTAAAGCGTTTTGTTAAGGAATAAAATGCCCATCTAGAAACAAGATGCTTTGGTAAGAAAAGATGTATTTTTTTTATCGATGCTTAATATTATGGAAGGGGTAAAAAAATCTCGACATTTTATAAGTCAGCTAACCCATTTCATTTCGTACACCAGTACATATGTATTTAATTCAATGCGTGCGTGTTTTCACTTGACGCACTGGCTCCAGAGAATTGCAGAAGCACCCTAGCAATTACAGAGATTTCTAGCCGGAGTGTGGGAGAGATATTTGCGGGCAACTAACATTACTTACACGGAGCCCTTTATGAAGACTCCTGTGCTACCATGAGAAAAATTCACGTAATTTTTGAAACATTTTAGAAATTACACGTGTTACGTCTGCCGTGTTTAATGTGGGGTTTACACGGGAAGGTCAGGCGTTTCCCTATTTATTTATTTATGGGAAAATGTTTTGCATTTAGAAGTAGGATAATTTAATTCATAAGTGCACAGTGTTTTCCTGCTGACCCAAACAACATCACGGCTTATTTATTATTAAGAATACAATACAAAGCAAGTTTTTAAATATAGGTTAGAAGGTAATCTTCAGCTCAATATGAATATTAAAGAAATGTATGGTCGTTAACGACAAAGTTTATTCTCTCTTCTCTTTCTCTTGGAAGTTCATTTAAAACGATGACTACAAGTTTGTAGAATTTCTAAATACGGATATATAATCACTTTCCGCGGTCTCTGTACTGTGTAGGTAATTACCGCTTTATTAGTCGCAAAGTGTAAACGACCCTCACGACTGTTAATAGCAAGTGCATTTATAAATACTTGTATGATTATTTCACATTATACTCCTTAGTTGAAATCCGTGAATGTGTTCGTTTGTATTTAATACGTGTGTTTTAGTTTCTTATAGAGTACAGAGCGGAAGTTGAAATAGTCCGTGGTAATTTATTATTTTTTGCCCCATTTTAAGTTTATGTTTTTAATTGTAACAATTTAACAGTTCATGCGTATCTCTAAATTATTAGTTTCAACACTATTTCAATGGAGGTTTTCGGTGCCATATTATAATATGAATGAATGAATTGAAAATGAATTTGATGAATTGAAATGAATTTGATGAAAAAAAACCGACAATGAATACCAAAACATTCTTATTGAATCAGTATTTGGTATGTTTTATATATGACTACTTACTGTAAATATGAGTGTGTATTCTGACGGAAGTGGGAAAAAATGAAACATGTAACACACCGCCTGGGCTTCATTTAATGTAAAAACTTCATTTTCATAATGCAAGGGCCGGAAGTTATAAAGAGAAATTGTTTCTTACCGGCGCCAGTTTTTTCCTCAAATATTTTCGAGGTCCTTACTTACGTATGCTGAAATTATAATATATAAATTCTTATTTTTCGTATTGGTGAATAATGTGTATAAAAATATGCGTTTGTCGATTTGACCGAAAAGATGCTGTTATTGCGTCACCCTAATTTTGAAAAATTGTATACTGTTCTAAATTATACATGACGACTGTCTCAAAGTACCGTTTTTTTTATAAAGGTCAGAGGCAAAATGATTTACACTGCCAATATTACGCGGGGGTCAGGTGGGCGGGACGCCGACAGCGGAATTAAACTCGGTACGAAATATGGCTTGGCCTTTGTCCTGGTAGAAGTAGAGTTGCGTTTTTTTGCCAGCGTAAAGGTTTTATTGATTATACATATTATATCGAGGAGTTGAACACAACTAAGATTGTCAAATCTATACTAATATTATAAAGCTGAAGAGTTTGTTTGTTTGTTTGAACGCGCTAATCTCAGGAACTACTCTGGTCCGATTTGAAAATTTATTTCAGTGTTAGATAGCTCATTTATCGAGGAAGGCTATAGGCTATATAATCACGCTATAAGCAATAGAAGCGAAGCAGCAATGAAAAATGTTTCAAAATCCGGGGGGAAATTTTCTTACTTGGAGATTCCGCTGCGTACGCTGCGTAAACGGTTAAAGTTTCGGAAAAGTCATGTATGAGAGTATTATTACCCTTTTAAAGGTCTACAAAAAAGTCCGCGACAGCATATGTCTATCTTTTAAGGTTAGCTCCCTATAACATATCTTTTGCTAATTTTTTTTTAAATAATGCATCATTTGGCGAAGCTATTTTCATAGACATGATATCAATCCTTATCCAAATAAATACTTTATTTATCACAAGTATTTCATTTAAAACAAAATTGCCTTTTACATCATTCAATAAATGAATATCTTATGAGATATCGCAGTTTTAACTCACCTACATAAACGAAGTAGCGGGTAAAAGAGAGCGTTAGGCCAAAGTAACTATTCCACGCGGACGAAGTCGCACGCAAATGCTAGTTATTAATATAAGATTGTTTAGGTGTAGATTGTTTAAATTATTCAATAGGGTTAACTTCTAACAATGACTATGATAAGTTAACTGCATTATCATAGACAAAGTTCTCTTCCACTGAGTGGCAGGACCGTCAAAGAAAAGTTCTGTGCACTTTTTTGTTTCGGGATGAGGGTACTGTAGCTAGTGAAATTACCGGGTATATGACACCTAACATCTGTTTTCTCGGGAGACGGGCGTGGTGCGGCGTTGATAGAGTTATAACTGTTTATCAGATGTTCATGGTCAGGCGTATCACTTACCATCAGGTGAGCGTCTTGACCGTCCTGTTCACTTTATAACATAAAAAACAGGAATTTTAGCTATACTATATCTTCAAAGGACCTAATTAATCGCCATCTGCATTTATTCTTCATCTTAGATTGGTAAAATAGTTGAAAAGAAAACGTAATAATAAATATTAATACTACAAATTCTGACTGACATATGATTGTAAATATAACCAACTTGATCAACAAGGCAGAAAAAGAACAAAAATACACGAAAGATTATTGTACTCTCTCGTCTAGGTAGGTAACACCGCAGTGCCTGAGGTCATACCTTGAAATATGAGTGTTTTTCGGGATGGGAGCATTGTAGCTAGAAAAATTTTCGGGTATAGTATATGAGCGTCGGTGGGTCAATAGTGTCGACTGTCGCCCTTCTACCGGGAGGGCTGAGGTTAAAATCCCGCCACGTACCAATATGTTTTCGAATTTACGAAAAATATATGTACGTTATCCGACGCACTTACGGTGAAGGAAAACATCGTTAGGAAACCTGCGCACGCCTGCGAAGAGATCAAAGGTTGTGCGTGAAGTCGTCCAACCCGCACTGGGCCCGACTGGACGACTAAGACCTATACACCCTATACGGGTAGGCTCGTGCCCTTCAGTGGGGACGTTTATTGAGCTGATGATGATTATGATAAGAGACGAAAAATAATGACTACCTATTGTTATTAAATTGCACATGTCATGGTCAGGCGTATCACTCACCACTAGGTGAGCGTCCGTCCCGTTCACTTTTGGCACGAATATAAAAACCTGTATAAGGCACGTAACATCAGGGTAGAAACGAAGTACCAAAGTTCAAAATATTTCATCAAAAAAAATCAATATAAAAAAGAGAGATATAAAATAATTATTAATAAAATACAATCGCCTTGACCTGTGGAGTTTAATTTTTCACAATTATTATTAAAAACTTCGCAACGCTTGTTAAGGGCCACAGCCTTACAATCTTGCAACTCCATGGACGTGGTTCGTAGTTTTAGTCGAAACACGCTATCAACCCACACAAAATATCACGCACTCAATTAATAAGTTGCCATTTATGCATAATGCATTGCTAACTAAATAATAAAATAGATAATAGACACGATTAATTTTACTAAGCGTACAGCTTTAGGTTTAACATTAGCTTTCTAAGTAAGTCAGCCAACAAGTAATGTACTAAGATTGAGGTACCCATAAAATGAAGGATTTTATTGCTACCGAGACTCCGAAATTCGAACCGAAAATTCGAAAACACATTGGTACGTGGCGGGATTTCAACCTGCACTCTCCAGATCGGAAGGCAACAGTCCACACCACTGAGCCACCGATGCTCTTACTGACTTCTAAAATAATATGTGTAATTCAATTACCCAGGAATATGGTCATTTATGGAGCAAAACTATATACATTTTTATAAATCCGTTTTCTTTATTAGGTAAACATTAAACAACATTCTGAAAATAAGTGCTTGTTTTAGTTTTTTACTGAATTTTATAAATAAGAAATCTATAAATTTTTATTCTAAATGCTAAAGCTAAAGCTACTAGTGATGTTGTCATTTAATTACAAAAGAATCAATGCTCAATACTCAAACCTCAATTAGACCTCAAGTTTACCTTTGAAATAGTGGGATTAAATAACTATTTTAGTACTTGGTGATGCTTAGGTGGGAAATGTATGCTTAGCCCTCTCACACTCGTTCAGTTTGGATTGCACTTTAAATAAACAATTGTATAGGGGAAATAAATACGACAATTTATTTGTAATTGATAAAAAAATATCAATCAATGGAATTTCATTATAAATAAATAGATATAAAATCAGCTGAGTATAGGTTACACTTAAGAATAACAATTGTGGAGGAAATGAAACCGGGTAATTCTTCCAACATACCTAACTCATGAAAATGTCATAAAGGTATCAGCAAGCCCTAATGCGGCAAATCCAGGCCTTATCTACCCTCTTGTCATTTATTACCCAGCATCATGAAATGACGTTTGGGGTTCCGCAGGGCTGTAATCTAGGGGTATTTGAAGAGGGCGAGTAAGGTATTCTGTCTAAGAGATGAGACGGATATGTTTTTATATTTGTTTTGATGTGAAGATTGTGTGCGATATTGCTCAATTTTATTAGTTTATGAGCTTTAGGAGCCATGAAAAGAATTATTAGAAAAATGTATTAATCTATTATAGCAAGTAGCATTAATTCGGCGTCTGATATAAAAATAACCTTTATAAAAGCATCGACTGATGATATAATAGTACATAAGAGAAGAAAAGGTATTATAAATTAGCAAATTTAACAGTCAATTTTAATGGCAAAACGAAACATTGTAAGTTTTGTTTTGACTTCTTTTATAGTCTTCAATAATATATTTCATCGTATCCTTCCTATAAATATTTCTAATGAAACGTATTTATCGATGTCCAGCGACCGTTAATTTAACCTTCCTAGCATGTGCAAGTAATTAATTCAATTTATTAGTGTGCCAAGAAATATAATTGAATCTGCTCATGTACAGTTAGCTACATAATTCTTATAAAAATAATTTGTTCATTAGTATTTGACTCAGGTTCATATAGGTACTACATGACAGTAAATTAAATAATTTTGTGCCTGTTGCGTTCTAGACCTTAATCCCATTTGGTTTAGAATAGATACTGAAACTACAATACTCATATTTGATATCTACTTTACTATTTCTGCATTTGGGACCGTTAGTTTTGGATATGGTGATGACTGTACAAGGACCTAAATGTGGAGATATCTTTTCCAAGAAATCTTTCGTTTGCAATATGAATTATGTGTCGGGAAATATTTTAATGCGTTCGCCGTTCGAATGATACATGGTGCGAATAAATTACGGCTGTCAAGTGTGAAATGAACTTAACATTGGGTTTTAGTGTCTGTTTGACATATCGACACTTCGATTTTCATAATTAATTAAAACTAGACTAGAAAAAATGATTTGTAAGAATGCTTTTTTGGTACGATCTGTTTCTCTAACTTGTAATGAAAAAGTTAACTTCACTAAGCTACTATCGATTTTGTTATTAGCAATCTAACCAGCGTTGTAGTTGCCAAAATGTCTCGCGTTATGTCCGTGTTAATTTTATTTCATCGTCATTTATAGTTCCTATTCAAAGGGTACTCCACTTTCTGAATATTCTACATGATATACAGGTTTTATTTGCCAGGCCAAAATAAAAGACGTAGAATTTAATAGGTAGTCAGATGAAATCAGAAACACAGTGTCAATTTAATGTCTGACTTACTATGAACTAACGTCAACGGCGATCCCCTCCAAACTTTTTAAGACGCTCCGGACAATACCACCAAAAAGTTACATTCATCATTCTAAAAACGTTTTTGACTTGCTTATTATTGTTATTTATTGACAAAATATCAAACATTATTAGTAAATTACTGACTGTATAATAAGTGGAGAAAACGCAATAAGTCTCGTATTGTTCTAAGTCAGTTCAGTATAAAAAATATATAATCATTACTTTGAAGCCTTACTTGATACAAAATGGTTGAATTTATATTGTCTAAGAGAATGGAGTGACCAGTACATTTCACATCATTGACATGCCTGCCTTGGAAAAGCAGTGTTGAAGGAAAGTCATTATTGTAGTTCGTAGATGATTTCTTTACGTCCACACAGCCCTTCGATCGATACCGGAGACGATAGATATGGGTTGATAGATCTCTGTATACCCATTATTTTCACTAGCTACAGTGACCTGTTCTCAAAACAGAGAAATATCTCTCCTATTAAACGGCCCGTTAACTTTTGCATACCTATGCATACATAGTATTCATACAAAATACCTATGTAAATTTATACACTTACTTCTAAAGAAATCGCCATTTAGTCCCAAACTATGTGAGCTGAAGAGCGGATAAATGCCAATACTGTATTTACTTACACGAATTTGCAGTAGACAAAGGTGGAAACAAAAAATTTTAGTACAGATTTCTTTCCTAAACCGACCAATATCTATTTATTAACAAATATCCTTCAATATGGTGCTGTGCATGCTATGGATTGTTAGAGTTGATATAATAATAAATTTATTATTTATGCAGAAATAAAATTATTATTTTTCAAATCATTTATATTATTAAAACAGCGTAATAATCTAACCAAAGGCTTTCATAACATTTTATTGTGTCAAATACATGGAAACTCATAAAAACATTGAACGAAAAATATATTAGTAATAAAAAAAATGAAGCAAGTTCCCTTTTCAAAATGCAATATTTCTTATTATGTACATTTTCTGAAATACGTACAAGCCGTTCGTTTGAATGTTTGGTAAATACGAGTAGTTACTGGAATCAATTGTGGTCATTGTGGAGTTTTTCGATTCGGTTGGCGTGTAGCGATTGGATCTTTTAATAAATCAGCAACAAATTGAGGCAACCCACCAAAAGTAAATTGTATTTTAAAGTTATGTCACGAAGGTTCCATGTAGTTTAAAGTAATTAAGTATCAATGAGTTTTAAATTGGTAGCAAAAGAGTTAATAACGCTACGAATGTATGTCGATTGCAATCTATTTGAAATAACTTTCACGTAGGTAGTTCAATATTAGCTTGTAAATAGGTATGTTTTATTGAATACATCTTACAAGCTAGACATGAAATCACATCATATGGGATCTGTAATAAAATGCTTGCAAAATAAGTAGTATTTCTAGAGCTTAAGAGAAGAGTCGAAGTATCTCGTTCACTTTCCGGTCTACTACACTTTCCTCTGGGAATGCAGCTACCAACACAAGCAATATGGTGGTTAAATTAGTTCACATTAAGATACACATTATCATAATTCTAACACCTTAATAAGCTAATCTTTAATATAGTATTTGTATTATCTGTGTCGTATCTTTATATAAACTACCTTTCAATTGATGGACTTAAGTTCGACAAGACTTTGAGGCAATCCATTAAAGTTCTGTCGAGTAAACCGTTTTCTCTTGGCTAAAAGCTAAGTATGACGCTATTAAAATTCATTCTAACCCGGATACGATTCCGTTCTGCACCGTCCAGCTAATAACTGCTTGCAAACGGCCGTAAGTCTTAATTTTTCACTCGAATATCGTCATACATTCAACAACAAATGTTCGGACATTAAACCGGCAGTTACGGAGTACCGCGTCGCATGCGATCTGTTACCATGTGCGGCAAACTCGTGAACTACCATGCATTTTATCCGTTGAATATTTTAACCTTATTCCGATGGGAACAAGTTTGAAAATAATAAAATGCATTTGTTGCTGTCTGTACTTATGTGCCGGCATTTTGTCCGTTGGTACTGTACTTAGTGCAGTTTAACACATATTCAAGGGCCTACGATGTTTCTTAAAATGTATACAGTGGGATACAATTATAGGCGCATCAGGAATCATCGACTATAGAGACAAGGCTATGATTCCATTATTGTCAAAGGAACGATTCAAACTTCACCAGTTATATTATGATGTATAGTATTAAGATGCGAATTGTAGTGCACCTGTTATTTGTAAGACAAATAAACAGCAGTTGTCGTTGGTTAGTCCAACTAACCACCGAGACTGACTGGATGAGAAAAGTGGAGGACCGGGATATCTGGCGCAAAATAGGGGAGACCTATATTCAAATATCGATAAGGAAATATAAGTAATACATTTTTGGAACAAGTTTTTTCATTGCAAGTTTATATAAAATGTTTCATTTGTTTGAACCTCACAAATAAATAGCAGTTGTAGTTTTGAGGATTTGTTCTAATGACTAACATTAGGAGGAAGTAGTACCTCCCTTTAATTTATTTTAGTTATAAAGTATAAAAAGTGGCCAGCTTGATCACGTTAAGTGTTATGCCTGCGGTAGGTGCAGTATTAATAACAAAAACCAATGGCAATGATTCAAAAACCATGTTTAACCTAGCATAAGCAAAACAAACATGAACACCATTCGATAGTTTGAAGTAATACATACATACTTTTGTAACAATCTTTGAGAATAGGCAAAGTAATGTTATGTTTCATATTTTGAAATGAAATAAAATGTTGTAAGCCAGTGAATAAAACGTTAACTTATATGAGTTTAGTCGATAATATTTTTTTTGCAATTCAACATGACTATGAGGACGTTGCAAGATATTTTTTTAAGTTCATTTAAAGATACATCAAAGGCGTTGATGAGACGGCACACAATAAGCAGATCATTTGAATCTTGATAAAGAATCACTAGCTTAGTTCGTCTTACCGCTACAGACAATAAAGTGCGTGTTTGCTTGATAACTGATTGTATCATCAACCGTGCTATCGGCCCGAACAATTAATGTTGATTTCGTTGCCGTTATTTGATTTGTATCTGATTGTAACTGTACGTGAGTCTATGGGAAATGCGCCAATTAAATCGCTATAGGGAATAGATAGGTTGCAATCAGAGCGATGGCTTGGATAGGACGTGTCGACGCAAAACAATGAAAGATAAATTAGCCTGTGTGTGGGCTGATCGCATTGGCGACGTTTGAATGTCAAGTTGATGAGAGATAACATCTGCAATGATGATGATTAACAAGAACTTTAATCAACTCATTTACGCACAGAGCTTAGCGCGCGATCGCATTGAAGATGCGACACATGGAGGCATAAATACTGTGATCAAACCGTTATGTTTTCTGTCAGATAATCAAAATGTTTACTTCAAATATCACCTCAGCTCATACGACCCCACCGAGGGGCACAAGCCTACCCGTAAAGGTTTTATAGGCCATTGTCGTCCACACGGGCCCGGTGCGGATTGGCCGACTTCAAGCACAACCTTGGAATCTCATAATGTGCCATTAGCGTTCAAAGCGTAAAGCAATAATATCATTACTAAAATTTTTTTTTTGCAAAACTCATCAAATATTACGTATTCAAATCCAGTGAGAAGATTGTTAAGAAAATGCACACATTATGTCAGCTAGGCGCTGAAGATTATATTTATTATCATCTTAAGCAAAGCTATCCAAACATCCCTGGGGGAAAAATGTCGTTCTCGTAATTATTATGAGAGACGCAAACGTTCTGCTAACGATAGTTGCGGCTAGTTAACCAGAGCTAATGACTGTTGTCAAAACACATATATCATATGTTAGAGAACCGGCAGAATACGAGAGGCAGCGGAGGCGTGAGCGGCGATCATTGCGGGTTAAACTCATTTAAAACATTTACTGCGAGAGTGGAAAGATATTAACATTAAAATAAACACAGTCAACTATACGGCATGTATACTGAGTATTTCTTATGTATATATATATTTACAAAAAAATATATAAATATGTTTATCCGTTGCTTAGTACCAATCATCATCATCATCAGCTTATTAAACGTCCCCACCGAGGGGCACGAGCCTACCCGTATAGGGTGATTAGGCCTTAGTCGTCCACGCGGGCCCAGTGCGGATTGGACGATTCACACACAACCTTCGAATCTCTTCGCAGGCGTGCATGAAGGTTTCCTCACGATGTTTTCCTTCACCGTAAGAGCGTCGGATAACATACATATATTTTCGAAAAATCGAAAATACATTGGTACGTGTCGGGATTTGAACCTCAGCACTCCCGGTAGGAAGGCGACAGTCCACACCACTGAGCCACCGACGCTTAGTACCAATATTACAACCTAAATACTTAGTTTGAGACTTTATGGCGCTGTCTGAATGTCTTGTACTAACTTTTATTAGGATTATAGTATTCAGTTGTATTAAAGGAAGTCCTATGAAACTCAGGCTGAGTTTCATAGGACTGCGCTAGATTTCGTGTCATTGAGAAGAATAAAAATAAATATTAAATGAAACAAATTATTAAATTGATTTATGTTTCATTCAACAAGTCTATAAATCCCAGGAGGATAAATCCCATTGTTTTGTAGCTGGATTTGAACCT
>PQWD01008912.1:0-56853 GCA_019425675.1 Leucinodes orbonalis | reverse complement strand
AAGGACCGGGCCCACCATTTGACCCGTGAATCTAAAGTTTTTTCGGACCATATAACACTCGTAATAAATCATTTGTTCCTTGACAAACACATTAAAGAAACATATACATCTTAAATAGACACTATGGTTATGTTTCTTAAGTTTTAACTCCGATTTACATATTTTTTTTCCAAAATATAACTCCTTGATTGATTAAACTCCGGAAAAACAAGTTTTCAATTGATTTTACAGCTACAAAGTACTAGCGGACATATTCGGAGAAATCATTACCGGACAATATTAGCGTTAATCATCGTTCAATTGATGATTGGACATTTGAGTCTGTAATGATGATGATATTATTTAAATTTCCAGGTCTACAAATTGTGTTGAACTCAATCTTGAAGGCTATGGTGCCGTTGTTCCACATTGCGTTCCTGGTGCTCTTCGTCATCATCATTTATGCCATCATCGGTTTGGAGCTGTTCTCCGGAGTGCTCCATGAGACCTGTTATACGAATGACACAAGTATGTATTGGAAAGACTGTAGTAACTAATGTAGAAAAGTCGATCTATGAAGATGACGATGTTTGGAGTTGAAATGCTTTGAATGAATAATAGGAGGGTGTTTTTTAAGTAATTGCATAGATAGGAAAACGAGTAGATGGTTCACCTGATGGTAAGTTAAACTGTCACCCACGGACACTCGCAATTCCTAAAGAGCACACTGTGTGTTGCCAGCCTTATAAAAATATATTTTCATTTATTTTTTGAACAGGAAGAGGGGAAAGGAAATATATTAATAAGTTATATTGTCTCATCATCAGCATGTATCGTCCCACTGCTGGGAAAGACTTTCCCACAGAGCATGGCTATGGGGAGTTAGGTCCGCAATAGACCACGCGGGCCCAGTGCGGATTTAAAAGAAGAAGAAGAGAATGTCAAAGCGGCATTGATGGAAACAAACAATTAATAAATTAATCTCCAACAATGCCACACTGCCCCGTCACACTAGACAAATTTAGAGATCCAAGATTAATGGGATTTAACCCTTTGACCGCAATAACGCTTAAGGCGCCATTGGCGCCAAAGGGGACACAATAGATTTTCTATTGTCTGGATTCCGGCGTTCATTGGATTAATGAGTGAATGTTTCCAGATGAAATCTTCGGAGACCCAGTGACGCCTGTAACAGTGAGGGTGACACTGGCTACAAATGTGGCCTGGGCCAAGTCTGCAGAGGGCCGTGGGTAGGCCCCAACTTTGGTATCACTAACTTTGACCACATCGGCTACTCCATGTTGACAGTTTTCCAGTGCACACTCTGGAAGGGTGGACTGATTATGTATGCGGTAAGTAAGAGTTTAGTTTTAATTAAGTTATTAAAACTACTTTTAACCTTTTAAAACGATAGAGACGCCTGAAAGCGTTACGAACAATAGATTTTCCATTATTCTGGAATTCCTAGTCAATAGGTTAAGATGGTTTTGCGATTACAATCTAATATGAGAAGCCCTTTCAACTACTTGACGTTTTAAAATACAGAGAGAGTCAAGATAAACGTACATATTATAATTTCGAAAATTTGAAAACACATTGGTACTTGCCGAGATTGATCCTGCACCCTCCAGATCGAAAGCCAATAGTACACACCAATGAGCACCGACGCTCAAAAAGGTACTTTATATTATTTACAATAATTTCATTAAATATGTTGCAGATAGCTGAGTTAAAGGCAACACATGGCCATGGATATATTTTGTGACGCTTGTGATATTTGGTAACTTTTTCGTAATGAATCTCATTCTTGGTGTGTTGTCTGGGTAAGTTATCATATCAAAAATATTTTAAATGATACTAATAACAATAAATTTACAAAATCAAAATATACCGAGTTTGATTTCAAAAACAAAAAAAATATGGTAAACAATTGATGTAATGGTAAAAAAAACATAAATAAAATCAACTTACACTAGCAGACATTTTCAGAGAGTTTTCAAAAGAAAGAGAAAAAGCAAAGAATCGGGGTGACTTCCAGAAATCACGTGAAAGACAGCAATTTGAGGAAGATCTGAAGGGCTATTTAAATTGGATCACGGTTGCGGAGGAGTTAGACTTAGAACATGATCAATTACAAAAGGAAATGATCAGGATTTCAAGGTATTATCCATTCATTTATTTATTTATTTATAAACGATGTGTTTACAGTTAACATTATCAACGTTTATTTACATTTTCATAAATAAGGTTAACATATACAAGCCTTTTACATACACATCAACTCAACATTGTTGTTGTCAGAGGTTGTACCCGACTAACATGGCAGTCTTTCTTCTAGTTATATTACTTGACCTAATTTTTACTACAAGTAGTTACGATTACTTAACAAAACTATAATGATTATATTGTATTATTCGTATATTGTACACTAGCTTTTGCGTGCGACTTCGTCCGCGTGGAATAGTTACTTTGGCCTAAAGCTCTCTTAACCCGACCATGTCGTCGTTTATATAAGTGAGTTAAAACTGCGCATATCTCATAAGATATTCATTTAAATTGAATGATGTAAAGGGAATTTGTTTAAAATTAAATAATTGTTATAAATAAAGTATTTATTTGGATAAGATTGATATCATATTTATGAAATAGCTTCGCAAATGAGCAACTTTTTACAAAAAAATGTAAGGCGAGCTAACATAAAAGATAGACATAGCTGTCGAGGACTTTTTTGTAGACTTTAAAAGGGTACAATACTCTCAAATACATGACTTTTGCGAAACTTTAACCGTTTACCGCAGCGTACGCAGCGGAATCTCCAAGTATGAGTAATTTCCCCCGATTTTGAAAACATTATTCATTGCTGCTCCGCTTCTATTGCTTGTAGCGTAATGATATATAACCTACTTCCTCGATAAATGAGCTACTAACACTGAAAGAATTTTTTCAAATCGGACCAGTATTCTGCAGATTACGTCGTCAAACAAACAACTCTCAGCTCATAATATTAGTTAGATTTAAAATGTCAAATAAATTAATTAGCCGTCAAATATAGATTGAAATTTATTTATGTTTTCAGCATATTTTTGTATGACTTTTCACTTTAATTTTCACAAAGTGTATTTCTTTATTATGACATTATAATTAATGTTAATGCTAAAATTCTTTTGTTCGATTATCTTTAAGGTAAAAAAGACAGAAAAAGCAATGATGGATTCAAAATAATATAAATAAACGGCGATCAAATACAGTCAACAACGTGCAAGTATATTGCAGGAGGTTCGACAAGGTAATGTTATTGGACCCCTGTTTTATATTATGTAAAGTTTCGACTTGTTCTAAATTATTTGAGAGCGCTGATACCACGAAATATATTTTATGACAATGTTCTAGTATACCAATGTTTGAAGTATTTAAGCGTGTTTTATAAAAATACAATGTTTGGTGAAAACGAAAATTACGGCGGAGTTTAGGAAGCTGTAAAATCTCAAACGTTTACTGGGCTTATTATGTTCTTGTATTTCTAAATACTTTAGTCTTAGCCACAGAACATTACAAAAGTTTTTACTGTTTTTTTTTATTTGTAAACAATCACAATAAATTTTGTATCACTACGTAGTATAAAACAAAGTTGATTCCCGATTTCTGTACCAATGGTGCGTCGCATACATTAGGCGTGTAAAGGTATAATGATATATATAATTTTGCAGGCACCAACATGGTTGGATTATTTCAGAATTATCCGAACTATTTCTTCGTGGTGCTTTTCACATGGAAATGTTGGTAAAAATGTATGCGCTGGGATTTCAAGTAGTTTAAATATTATAATCAGGAACGAATGAAGCGATGACGAGTTTAGAATGACGTATTTAACGTATAATATTGATTAAAAGTTTTTGTTTTGTGCTCCAAGATAAAGGCATATTTAATATGAGAGATAAATACAACTTAGAAGGAATAGCAACTATAATAATATCAAGTGTCAAAATCGGGATCTGCTAGGGATCGGCCCGCGTGGAAATCATTGGGGAGGCCTTCGTTTTGCAGTGACATTTTAGGCTGTAATATAATGATGATGTGTAAAATACCCGTATTAAGCAAATAAATTAATTTATTTTTTCAGGGCTACTTCGTATCTCTGTTTAACCGTTTCGACTGCTTCGTCATGGTGTGCTCCATCGTGGAGTTAGCCCTCACCATCACAGACACCATTCCGCAGCTTGGTATTTCCGTGCTCCGGTGTGTCAGGCTGCTGCGGGTCTTCAAAGTCACAAAGTACGTTGGCCTTTTCCGTCTATTAAATCTAAAAATCCACACAGAATTCTATGTAATTTGAAGACGACTTTTTCTTTGTTTTGCTATTTGATTTAAACTCTAACTTTGGCTTCCAATAGAGAATGACAATTATCTTTCCTTTTTTGACCCCTTTGACGAGCTTCTGTTAAACATAGGCTCTACTTTACTATCGCGAAGTTTTTAACGTCAATCTCAGCGCATGGAATGCAGGTGTACTGTAAGAACGCTTCTACCTGTTCTCTATTGACTGTTAGACATTTCAAGTCGTTTTTGAAGGTCTATGGTTCGAACTAAGGTATCATAATGAGACTGCCGTTTGTTTCCAATAATGCATAACGAATTCATCATCGTTTTATGTAGTTTTATAAGTTGAAGAATACACATACACAATTCTATTTTTCTTTTTCTTTAATTATATTTGTGATTTTCAGATATTGGCGCTCGCTATCAAATCTCGTCGCGTCGCTTCTTAACTCTATCCAATCCATCTTCTCCCTACTTCTTCTCCTGTTCCTCTTCATCATGATCTTGGCCCTGCTTGGGATGCAGGTCTTCGGAGGGAATTCGACTACGAGCCAGAAATTGAGAAAGAGCGGCACAACTTCGATTTCTTTTGGCAGGCTGTTCTTACTATGTTTCAAGTGAGTATAAAATTAGACATTATTATCAAAATATTCATGAGTTTAATTTAAGTAAACTAACTGAATTATTCACTTTATTTTTTGAGGTTAGGTCATAGGTATAATATTTTATTTATGTAAAAAAGTGTTCAAGACGGACAGGGCGCTCATCTGATGGTAAGTGACACGCCTGACAATGACAGAATATCATTGATGAGGCCAACAACTGATAGTTTTATCTCAATCAATGGCACTGCAACCGTTACCAAAAACTACAGAGATGTTAGTCTCTTACTGGTATTTTCCGGTGCTGATGGTTTGAAAGGTTATCATTAGGTTTAGGATACTGAAAGGAAAGAACAGGTCAACTTTCAACGATAGACCAAGTTCTGGTGGGGAGGCCTTTGATCAGAAGTGGTCATACGTTGCAATGATAATGGTGAGTATATGTGAAGCAGGAACCCAAAAACGAATGATATAATCCCTATATGGCCTATGTTCTAAATTACACATCGTAGTCATTAAATTGATGTTTTACTGCTGAAGTATTCAATATTCCAATTTGGCTTTTAGATCCTAACTGGTGAGGACTGGAACGTGGTGATGTACCACGGCATCAATGCATACGGCGGAGCTGGAACTCCTGGCATGCTCGCTGATCTACTTCACTTTATCGTCATATTCATCTGCGGCAACTGTATCTTTTATAAGTTTTCGCAAACTAGCTTAGAGACGAATCACGATATCTTATATTCTATTTGCTAGAACTAGCCCGGATTTGAAAAGATTTTTTTATCCTCTATAGACAACATTTGACTGCCATCTCACTTGTGATGACGCGGCCGAGGATGGAATGCCTGCCAGAAACAGCCTATTCACTCTTGGCCTTGAGAGACGATCGCAGATGCATCGGACGGGAACACATAAGGAGGCAAAGAGTTCCATTCCTTTGCGGTGCGCATTAAGAACGAGACACCACTTGAGCGGCTGTGAGATGTGATGTATCCTACCACGTAGGATGGAACGCTAGCCTCTCGTCTTGTATCGAAAGAAAGAAATATTTGCAAACTTAGGTCCCGCGTTGGTAAGACTATGTCTGATGTTAAAGACTCTGCGCGTACTATCAGCTGGCTTAGTTGATCGACTAAGGTCTAAATATAAGTCTATTTTTGCTGCTGCTTCGCTACTTGTTCTCGGAACATAGTTATTATAACGTTTTATTATGAGTAAATGACAATTATTATCGGAAGGGCTATCGGCTTCTTGACTTGGGAGCTTTTACAGTTTCCGAAGACTGTGTGATATTGTTTTGAATGACGATCACTTTTGCAATACATAATCAATCTTAACAAAAAGAATTCAGATATCTTACTGAATGTGTTCTTGGCTATCGCTGTCGACAATTTGGGTGATGCTGAGAAATGGATGAGATTGAAAAGGAAAAAGAGGTATGGTAACTGTGATCAATAACTTTGTCTTAGCATACAGTCCAGCAGTTTAAGGTTTGGTATTACTAGGGAACATCATCATCATCATCAGCTCATTAAACGTCCCCACCGAGGGCACAGCCTACCCGTATAGGGTGATTAGGCCTTAGTCGTCCACGCGGGCCCAGTGCGGGTTGGATGACTTCACGCACAACTTTGAATCTCTTCGCAGGTGCGCAGGTTTCCTCACGATGTTTCCTTCACCGAAAAGCGGAGGGAAACATAATAAGGTAAATGTTATGCACATAACCTTTTTGTTAAAGAGCAACAAATGAAACAGAGAAAGTTTTCAGTTCAGGTTTTAGTCCTAGTTCAGTAATTAATATTTTAAAGAAAATAATTTAAAGTTATACATAAAGATTTTTTTTGTAAAGTTATGGTTAAATAATATAATTACTATTATGTGAAATCGAGTCCCAAAAAGGTCACACTTTATCTCTTTGAAATAGTTCGTAGGACTCTAATAAATCACACTTTCTTATATTTTTGAAATATGTTCGAAGGACGCTAATAATGCGGAAGCTGGCAATCCACAATTAGATGAAGAAAGAGGTGAAACGGATGATGAGTATGTAAATGAAGAAGAAGGATATTCCAGTGAAGGGTATGAAAATATTGAGTTCAAGTAATTTGTCTTTAAATTTCTACTTCTAATATCTGCTAATGCTTACTAATATTTTTTAATGCAGCCGGCCTTACAAAAAATATAAGAGAGTGCCAAGGTAAGTAAATATTTTAACTATTAATTTTGTTTCTATTTAACAACAATTGTTTGTGGTGAAAACTTAATATAAATCTGATGAAGCTCTAAGTCAATGACGCCTAGGCGTGGTCCTTTCTGTCACATAATAAATTAATATGTGGTTACCTGGCTACCTACTATCAAGCTTTAGATTATTGTGGTGGATTGCAAGTCGTACCCCATTAATGATAGTCATTAATGGGGTTTTACTTGGTGGTAGACTCGATACTGAGTCGTCTTGGTAGGTACCACCGCAGTGCCAGATATCGTCCCGTGAAACAGGAGTGTTATGCACTTTTGTCTTTCGAGATGAGGGCACTGTAAAAAAAAATCAAAATTCATAATTCTTTATTTAAATTAGGCTTACAAAAAGCACTATGAACGTCAAAAAATATACACAAATATAATAAAAAACAATTAAAAATACTAAACTAAAAATATGAATTTTGATGCTTTGAAAAAAAGCGCTTCAGTGGTTTGGCCTGTTGAGTAGCTAGTGAAATTATCGGGTATAGGAGATATAACATTTGTTGTCTCGGGTGACGGGCGCAGAGCGGCATTGATGAAGGATAATAACTGTCTGTCAGTTGTTGGTCTCCTTTAATGCCGCTCTGTCATGGTCAGGCGTATCACTTACCATCAGGTGAGCGTCCAGACCGTCCTGTACACTCATAACATAAAAAAAAGTCATTTAAGCGCGCGGTTATTATATGCGATAAAAGCTGCGTTACACAACTGATATCTCAGATCTCATGTCGTTATTTACAGATCTGACCATGAATACGAAGAAACAGGATCCGAAGAAGAATTAGACGAGCAAGAACAAGAAGAAAGAGACAACGCCGACGACGCTTTGGTTACTCCTGAAAAAATGCAAAATGGTAATAATCTTTCAAGATTTGTAGTATTATTTTCTTCAATTCATTCATTCATTCTTCAATTCATGGAGCAGTACAAGCATTCGTGTGACCAATGCAAACAGACATTTTCAAATATGTCTGTATTGGTCTGGATGTTTCAATGTATAATATGTATGTATTTACTGAAAACAAGTATATTAAGTATGTTAATCCGTTGTTAAGGACCCATAAAAAACAAACCCCTACAAACTGCATACTTAACATGATATTATTTTTTATTATTTATTACATGCAAACGTTATCTTAAAGAATAATTTTATTTTGTATATAATATGTTTATTTGATTGACGTTAGATTTGAATTAAAGTATGTTAATGGTTAAATATGAGCCTACTATAATATCATAATGCATTTTCAAATGAGCAAAGGTATGCTTTGGGGAGGTTAATTATATATTTAGGGGATGACCTGAAAGGAGGTTTTAACGCGTTTAAGACCACTGAGATAGATCTTTTACTTTGTCTGACTAAGTTCCGTGCCTAAGCACCCACAACGAGAAGCTTCATCACATCAGCTCATTAAACGTCCCCACCGAACGGCACGAACCTACCCGTATAGGGTGTATAGGCCTTAGTCGTCCACGCGGGCCCAGTGCGGGTTGGACGACTTCACACACAACCTTTGTATCTCTTCGCAGGCGTGCGCAGGACTCCTCACGATGTTTTCCTTCACCGTAAGAGCGTCGGATAACGTACATATGTTTTCGAAAATTTGAAAACACATTGGTACGTGGCGGGATTTGAGCCTCGGCCCTCCCGGTAGAATGGCGATAGTCTACACCATTGAGCCACCGACGCTCTCAACGAGAAGCTTGCATATAAATAATTCATTAATTAAAGTTAAAGTAGCGATAAGTAAGTCTGGATTATAGTTGACCAGAAATTTAACCACAGGTGACTTAAAAAAGGAAGAGCAAGAACAGAAAAGACAGCAGGCTATATCTGCGCGACCACGAAGACTTTCCGAAGTAGAGATCAAATCTCAAGAAAAACCAATTCCAGATGGAAGCAGTTTCTTCATTTTCTCTAAAACAAATTGGTGAGCATACTCTAGAAAATAACATACCGATATTGGAATATTTGAGAATAATTCTCACTTTCCAGCAATATCCGACTTTGGTAAGGACATTGCAGGCTGAATCAATTTATAAACTGAAATTCTGATGATGATGATGTTTTATGACATAATTTAATATCAATTTACAGGTTCAGAGTATCGTGTTACAAGATCCAAAACAATTCATGGTTCAAGAACTTGATTCTGCTGTGTATTTTGGCGTCATCGCTCATGTTGGCTATGGAGGATCCGGTCGGAGGAAAGGCTTCAGAGGGAAAGACTGAGGTATGTAAGCTACAAAATTAATGTGCGGAAATCTAGACACAATAGAAAATATATTGTGTTACAAAACAGACATTGCAGTTAGCTTGTTTGCGTTGTTTTCAACAGAAACAATAAAATTAGACAGCATCTTACGAGAACTAGACAGAAAATATATTGTGAGGCAATTAACGCATAGTGTTACGCTCTCAAATGAAACGATAAATAAAATAAAGTTAAATAAACAAATGAAGTTAAAATAGGAGTAAAAATAAGAGTACAAGAAAAGAAAAAGTATCTTAAAAACTACAAAAAAGAATCCCATATCATAATACGTACGAGTAATGCGCTTAAGAAGCTGACTGCATTACTACGCTGAATGAACAAGAAATGCTTGTTCTCTGATTGCCTGTACAGTTATTTTTTTAACTAAAACACGGTACAAGCAGTGAGCACCTGGTTTCCAAGGTCCTAGTCTCTACTCCGGCATATGTAGTAGTTTGTTTTATATTGCAAGTTTGCAATAAAAAACAACTTTCCGCAGCAAATTGTAGTTACAATTTGCTGCGGAAGTGTAATCTATCTAATTCTTGATATATAAGCCTCCATTAAATACAGAAGTTGTCAAAAATTAATTGCTACTAATGAATAATAATAATAATATTTCTTAGTTTCCGCAATAGGATCGCTTTTATAAGTGTTTAATGAAACCTCTATTATTCACCAGATTCTCCGCAAAATCGATTATTTCTTCACCACCGTGTTCACCATAGAGCTGGTTCTAAAGCTCATCACTTACGGTTTTATACTTCACAAGGACGCCTTTTGTCGGTCTGCGTTCAACTTGCTGGATTTGCTTGTGGTTATCGTCTCTCTTATCTCTTTGGACGGGTAAGTTAGTGTTACTACAACGTTTATTGTGGATACAGGCCTTAAAATACTTTTTTGTGGTACCTACATAATAAATTTGCAGTTAGCTTCAGCCTGTTTGCGTGGAAACAGAAGTAATAAAAATTTAACAGTAACGTGCCATAACGATAATAAAATGTATCTTAATAGCTAAATGTTTATTTCTCAAACAATCTCCTTAATTGATCTTAATATAATTGTCTTTATTTTGTAACGAACGGGCAGATTATTGACGATTTATGATGAAACTCAATATCCCACCAATTATTCCGGGATTGTGGGCGAATGGTAGTTATACCACTTTGCCAGTTCGATCCATGTTGGTGATTTGTTCAGAACCACATTCGTTTTTTTTTGACAAGATAAAGATAAGCAGGCGAGGTTGGCTTGGGTCTCAAAAAATTAACTTTAGGCCCCCTTTCATGCTAAATTCCGATTGCTTACAGGGAATAAAAATATACATCAAAAGTAATACTATGAATTAGCTATTTTGGATGCGTCTGTGTTTCCGGCCACATACAACCCTGTGGCATTAAAAAAATGAGTGAATATGCTTTTCTGGGCAAGCTCGCTCCATCTTAGAGCACGTTTCTTCCACTAGGATAGTCTGTGTTCAAGAGCAAGCCCATCATGAATAAAAAAAACGAAACTTTTATGGCAAGTTGACTTAAAAGTCTGTTAAGCGCCATCTATTGCAATTTATTATAATTATTACACACTAGTCTGCGTTGACTTGGCATCAACAGAAGCTAGATGGCGACACCTGCCCAAACAAAAGTATACAATTAAACGCGCTGTAATTATTTTCAGATCCAACACTGTCTCATTCATTAAAATATTGAGAGTATTCAGAGTATTAAGACCCTTAAGGGCTATCAACAGAGCAAAAGGTCTTAAGGTCAGTACACATTATTTGCACATAATAAGGAAATAATTTGAAATTTAATTCGAATGTACGTAGTAAAGAGATGTTTTAAAATTTTAGCACGTAGTACAGTGCGTGATTGTTGCTATAAAAACGATTGGCAACATTTTGTTGGTGACAAACCTCCTCCAATTCATGTTCGCCGTCATGGGGGTGCAAATGTTCAAGGTAGGGTGAAAATATCTAACTTTGCCCTAAGTTTACCGACACCTTTGGGTTCTATTTTATGTAAATGAACAATTATATAAACATTTCTTACGTAAGTATGCACTAGACACAATTCATGCACATTCACAATTGAAAATATGAATAATAAAATAAAACTAAATAAATTGGATTTCGTTTCTTTGTGTGAAAGCTTTTATCGTAAGATTGAAGGGATTTTTTTTAACTAACCTTTTCTCCGCTTACTGTCCGTGGGTCCAAAAAATTCTCGCTCGGCTGCATGCTTCTTTTGTTTGTTTGTATTTTTATTTCTATCTTTTTTTTATAATAGCCCAAAGGTGTTGCGTCCAAAAGAGTTTTATTCATCGAAAAATAAAAGTTTATGAGTTTTTTGGACTCAATTTGAGCTTGCCATTTTATTTTTATTTTTGCACAATCCCCCTACCTTGACATTTTAATAGGACTAAGGTACTTGGTTTATACTTTCGTTTTTGTTATTGCTCAAAAAGTCAGATCAGGACACTGGCAAAAAATTGAAATTTTTTTTTTGTTTTAAAAAACCAAGGACTAATGCCATGTAAGTAGGCCCGTATGATTTTTCCCTTTTTTAACATTTTGTTTTTGCATTTTTTCACACCATTTATAAATTCGGCGCCACACACCACACATGCACATTGGGGTCAAAATGGTTTCAAATATAACTAAAACCGGTAAATTGTATGTTTTCTATGTTACTAATATTATTAACATTTTAACAGTATGTTGTTAAATGTGTGTTCGCATCAATTAAATCAATTGGAAACATTTTTGTTATCAGTCATATGTTACAATTCATGTTTGCCGCCATAGGTGTGCAATTATTTAAGGTTAGTGCCGTATTTATTTATTTATATTTCTGTCAGTTGTCATTATGTAGATAGACCGGTACTAATTTAATTGTAGTTATAACAAAAGGTAGACTTATAAATGTTAACTATATGTTATTTTTAAATGCGGAGATATAATTGTATGTAAATAAATAAAAAAAATAGATACTTTAATAAAATTAAAACAAAAAAACATATTTTTTTTAACGAGTTTTATCTTCAATTAAGACAATTTAATGTTAACTTATCTCAATCAACAGAATTATTGAAAAAAAAGCTAAAAATGCATGATTATCATTAGCATTTGTTATAAACTATAAACTTAAAATAAAATGTCATTTTACTCGTACTATAAATAAAGATTATAGACTCGTTTCATTATATAAACTGGCAGCAAACATTTGCAATTTTAGTAAGATTAGTTTTTTGCTATTTTGAGTTAATGTTTGTGTTCCGATTTTTGTTTGGGTGAATCATATTCTTTGCTAAGTACCATTGATACGTTTGATACTAAGTTATTTTTTGCGTTTTGCTTTGGTATTTTATTTTGCAAAGAAACGAGATCCGTTTATTTGATATGTTTTGATAATAACATATTATTACTATCTGATTAATCAATAAATATGATTGCAGGGTAAATTTTTTACGTGTAATGATATAACTAAAGTCACAGAAGATGAATGTCAGTAAGTAACTATTTTTCATATTTTTATGTTTCTATTTTTATCTTCTACGTTTTAAATATTTTTTCTTTTTTATTTTAAAATAATGCAATCATATATTTTATTTATAGAGGCTCATACTTGGTGTTTGAAAATGGGAACCCGAGTATACAAGAGCGGGTGTGGACGAAGAATAAGTTTAATTTTGACGACGTCCTCAGCGGTATGTTGACGCTCTTCACTGTGTCGACCTTCGAAGGGTGGCCTGGGTAAGAAAACATGCTTTTACATCTTGTTACTTGTGATATCCATAAGCCCTTAAAGGGACTATACAAAGCATCAAAAACTGAGGTTGATTTAAAGATTTCGAAAAGACAAATCCAAGAACAAATACACAATGCGATTCCGTTTCGTTTAGGAGTTCCTATAGCCATCATCATCAGCAGTAGAACACAGGCCTTCTCGCATAGCATAACTATGAGGAAATTGGCCAAAACCCACCACGCTAAGATTGATGACTACTTATCCTCCGAAGCATGCAATTTTCTTTCTTTTCGGACAATTGAGAGATTCAAACTGCAATGTCCTATCCAAATTAGGAAAAATCGCCGCGATAATTCCTTTAAGGGCTTATGGGATATCACTATAATATATTGGCCTGGCTTAGGGTAAAATAACAATAACTGTATGATCTACAATGATGTAAAAAAGTATGGATTCGTGATATGCTCACAAAACAATCGAAAAAAGTGTTCCGAATGCAGTGACAGCACACATACACACATTTCGAATTTCGAACACATTTACCTAAACAAAAGAGTACAAACTGTATTCTCTTCGGCGGTTCGTTTTTGAGGCACTGTTGGCGTATCTACCTTTATAAACTTATACAATCAACTGGACTGGCCTTTATATGTAATATGTTATATTATCTGTGTCTCTACATATCAGAATTGTTTTTGTTACAGATTATTGTCAACATCCATGGATTCCAATGAAGAGAACCACGGGCCGATAGAGAACTCAAGACCTTTGGTGGCATTTTTCTATATAAGCTACATTATTGTTATTGCATTCTTTATGGTATGTATTTTTACATAGTTTTAAGGTAACTTTGATTTTACAAGATCACATTCATTCAAAGTCAAAGTCAAAAACATTTATTTCAAATTAGGCTTACAAAAAGCACTTATGAACGTCATGAAATATACAAAAATATAATAAAAAACGATTTAAATACTAAACTTAAAATATGAGTTTTGATGCTTTGAAAAAAAAGCGCTTCAGTGGTTTGGCCTGTTGATAATTCAATTGTGAGGTGAATAATTTAATTTTTGAGATTTTAATAATTAGAATCTTGACAAGGTTTAAAATGAAATATGAAGACGATAAGTAAATTGAAGTCACCTTTATATCGCAGGTATTTAATATTTAACAATTTTATAACACGTATGGAAATAGATAAGCCCTTTTAGGACATACAATTTGGGTGTAATTGGTTGAGATGTCCCTCCCTCCCCTCTTACACCAAGGGTTCCGGGTTCAATCCCGGGCAGTACAAACATTGATTAAGTGCATGAACATGTCTGTTTGTATTGGTCTGGGTGTTTTGTTGTACAATATGTATATACAATAAAAATGTATATATAAGTATGTTTATCCGTTAATAACAAATAAATAATTATCCACTGACATTCATAGAGCGCCATCTAGCCCCATATTAAGCGAGAAGCGTGTGGTAAGGGTACTAAATGACTGATACAACATTCTTACACACAATTTTTATCCGTTGTTTGGTACCCATATCAGAGGCTAGATGGCGCTTTGTGCATGGCATTGGATATTTATTTATTTATTTAGAGATTTCCAAAAAGAGCTTTATTGATCTATCAGTCAACAACTCTGTTGGTTTGTAAAAAAGGAACACTAGTGATAAGATTAGTGGTAATATTTTTCTAATGTTCATAACCTTTTGCCTCCTATTTCAGGTGAACATATTCGTAGGTTTTGTCATAGTAACATTCCAAAAGGAGGGCGAGCAAGAATTCAAGGATTGCGAGTTGGATAAAAACCAGAGAAACTGTATTGAGTTCGCTTTAAAGGCGAAACCAGTGCGAAGGTAATTCTTAAATTAACCCTTTGAGTGTCATCAAACCATACACAAAAAAAATGTCAGTCACCGGTGACATGGCACTTAATATGTTATATAATTAATAAAGCACAATGTTCTTCACTTTATACTATCGCAGTCCACAGCTGGACATAGGTCTCCCCTATTCCGCGCCAGATATCCCGGTCCTCCCCTTTGCTCATCCAGCCTCCCCCAGCGACCTTTCACAAGTTGTCCATCCATCGGTTTGAGCATTCTACGCTACGCTTGCCAATACGCGGTTTCCAAGGAACTCGTTAGGTCTTCGGTTCTGTGAAGTGATTGGCCTACTGCAACTTCAACTTTTTATAACCTCTTGCATTCCACTGCTACACATTGGTTACCTCTATTCTGCGTCAGATATCCCGTTCCTCCGCTTTACTCATCTAGCCTCCACCCGCGACCTTTCGCAAGACGTCGGTCGTACGCGACGCTTGCCGAGACGCGGTCTCCGCTCCAGAACTCGTCTGCTCCAACGGCCATCGGTTCTGCGACATACGTGACCAGCCCACTGCCACTTCAACTTGTTAATTCGAAATTAAATTAATAATAATAATGGTGATTTCACACCATAATCATACAACACGGTACCATGATCACAACTTCTTAAATCTAAGAGATTAACTATGACGCACATATTGTATGTATTTATTTTAAAGCAAAACTCTTAAAAAGTCGAATATAGCAGGTTGATACTTATACTAGGATAAATCCGGAATCTTAGGTTTCCACTTCGAAAAAGGAACTGCGTATTATTATTCATAGGTATATGAATTATTGATTCATATGAAAATATTCAAATATTATGAGTGCTAAGGGATTTCCAAATCATCCGGTGATTTTTACATGAAAAATATATTAATAATAACAATTGACGATTAAAAAGTATCTGTAACAGATTTGTTTGAATAAAGATTTTTTTGTTTGTCCACAATTTTACAAATGGCCAGTGAATGTACTCACTAAGTATTCGCACTTTAGGTTTCTCTTACATAGGCTCAAGGCTGCTCGGTTTTAAAGGTTTTTCTGGAATAGCTTTCTTTATATCCCTACTAATTTAACATAAACCTTATCATTATGTAAATAAGTTTCACATTCCTTTACAGATACATTCCAAAACACCGTATTCAGTACAAAACATGGTGGTTTGTGACGTCACAGAGGTTCGAGTACTTCATATTCTTCTTCATAGTCTTGAACACCATCGCGCTGATGATGAAGTTCCATGGTGCCAGTCCTGAGTACAAGAAGGTAAAAGTAAAAATCTTATATACGAGACGAGACTTTTGTTAGACGAAATCGGCAGTACTTCCTTGTTACATATTAGTTAACAAACAAATCATCATCATCATCATTACACCCTAAAACGTCCACTGCTGAACGAAGGCCTCCCCTAATGATTTCCACGGATAATTAACTAAGCATACTTGTTACTAGTGTTGCTGCTCGATAGTCTAACTATCGATAGGCTATCGATAGTCCATCGATAGTTGGATTAAAGCAATAGTATCGACAGCTTAGTTTAGCGCAATAGTATTGGTACACTGCAATAATATCGATAGTATCGTAGCTCAATATTTTTTTAAATGTTATATGTGAACAGGACGGTCTGGACGCTCACCTGATGGTAAGTGATACGCCAGACTATGACAGAGCGGCATTAGAGAAGACCAACTAATTGACAGTTATAATCCTCCATCAATGCCGCACTGCGCCCGTCACCCGAGACAACAGATGTTAGGTCTCTTATACCCGGAATTTAGCTACAGTGCGCTCATCCCGAAACACAAAAGTGCATAACACTCGTGTTTCACGGGACGATATCTGGCACTGCGGTGGTACATACCTAGACGACTCAGTTTCCAGTCTACCACCTAGTACCAACCTAGTCTCCAGTTCCAAGATTAAGGAGATTGTTAAAATGTTTTAGTAAATACAGTGACATTATCTTTGTAAATATGAATGAAAAACATGTAAATTGGTGACGGATGAAATTATAGAGTATTTTATGATTCTTTTTCTTATTTCAGATCCTTGACTACCTGAATATGATACTGACCACTATATTCATGCTGGAATTTGTGTTTAAACTAGCTGCTTTTAGATTCAAGGTAAGTCATAATCAAATTCATTGAAGACATTACGAAAATGTTTGCTGTGTCTAGTAAAATTATTTCATTTAACAATAGTTCGTGCCAAAGAAACTTGCAACTTCGATTGCATTGGTAGAGAAATTTTGATACAACATTTTTTCATGAACTTTATGAACAGTATACCAAAACCTAAGATAAAGGGTTAACCAAATAAATCCACGATTTCTTTAAAAGTATCTGAATGTGTAATGTCTAGGAATGTTAGCCGAGAACTAATAGTAATTTAAAAAAATCTTAATATCGTCATGCAGAATATATAAGATAGTGACATCTAAAATTCTACTTACGGACTAAATTTGTGTATGCTTTCAATCTTAAACACTTTATCTGGAACTAATTTTAATGAAGCATTTCAACTTGATTCATTCATTATGGAAAATTTCTATACGTATGTACTGGTAATTCTACATTTGGCCGTCACGAGACAAAGCGACGAATTAAAGCTTGGGTGAGGTCCATAAATATTGGTTTATTTTTCCTTTTAGACTTATATGAGTGCTTAATTTGAAAAAAAAATATGTAAATCATCATCAGCTCATTAAAGGTCTCCATCGAGGGGCCTACCCGTATGCAGGTCTATAAGCCTTAGTGGTCCACGCAGGCCCAGTGCGGGTTGACCGACTTCACGCACAACCTTTGAATCTCTTCGCAGGCGTGCGCAGGTTTCCTCACGATGTTTTCCTTCATCGTAAGAGCATCGGGTTATATATATATAATTTCGAAAATTTGAAAACAATTTAGTACGTGGCTGCATTTGAACCTGCACCCTCCTGATCTGAAGGCAACCGTCCACACCATTGAGCCACTGACGCTCGTAAATATGTAAATATGGGATGTAAAAGCTGAAATTGCGAATCTCAAGTTTCATACAAATAATTTGATTTAACATTTGTATGGAAATCACGTTTCAGAATAATGATATTCTGTACATATAAAGGTAGATACGCCATCCGTGCCTCAAAACGAACCGCCGAAGAGAGTACAGTTTGTACTCTTTTGTTTAGGTAAATGTGTTCGAAATTCGAAATATGTGTATGTGTGCTGTCACTGCATTCGGAACACTTTTTTCGATTGTTTTGTGAGCATATCACGAATCCATACTTTTTTACATCATTGTTTCAGAATTATTTCGGCGATGCATGGAACACAACGGATTTCATCCTTGTCGTTGGAAGTATCATTGATATAGTCGTTACGCAGGTCAACGAGAATAGACCTCCGGATACTTTGGTGAGTTTTATTATAAAACAGGTTACCACTATTGATTAATTAGGGTTCCTTAGCCAAATGGTAATAAACCGGAACCCTTATATATTCGCCAAGTCTGTCTGTCTGTCCGCCCGTATGTCACACCCTTTTTTCTCCGAAACTATAAACAATACAGTATTCAAAATTTGTAAGTATATGTATTCTGTGAACCGCTATTAGGTTTTGACAAGAAACTTAAAAAAAATACTATATTCGTTGGTTTGGGGATACATGAACTGAAACTGAACATTGGCCCATTTTTTAAGTATCTAGCTATAACTGTAGGAACCGGTGCTTTCGTCATATGTGATATATTCACAGATTTCCCAATACAGGAGATGGGGCAAGCCGCGTTTTTAAGTGCGACAAATGTAAGCTCAACGAGCATACACTGGCTGCCAGTTTACGCTCTGTGAGACGAGTCAAGACGCACGAATATTAGAAGAAATAACATTTTTTCCCAAAATGCCATCCTGTGCAATTGTAACATGCCATCATCGCAATGAATCAGTAAATTTACCAAGAAATATAATACCTTTTCACAGGTAAGAACCGAAAAGAAATTGCGACACTGGGACTGCCTATAAACTTGGCGGCTTGTCCAGTCTAATTATATTCGGATGTCTGTGGATATATTGGTTTGTGCTCACGAAACTCAACTACTGCAATTTAAACAAATAACACATTTTTATCTGGTACACATCCAAAACATCATACAAGTATAAAAAAGAAAAGGAAAGCACTTCATTTTGACCTACGAGTCACAGGCGTTGAGCATTAGAGAATGCGGAGATTTCTAATATTAAATCAGCGAAATAAGAAGCAGTCAGCAAAAAAACAAAGTGGATGAGTCTCAAAGTCCGTGAATCATTTCTATGAGTAGAAAAATCCCGTGATTTCTGAACCCTATAACCGCCGCAACTGCATTGTGTTTAACAAACATAATAGATTTTCTAAAGTGTCTGGAATGCCGGCGGTTAATAGTTTAAATCAGGGAGTCTTATCTATCTCTGAGGATTTTCATCATCATCAGCCCAATAAACGTCCCCACCGAGGGGCGTAAACCTACCCGTAAAGGGTTATACACCTTAGTAGTCCACGCGGACCCAGTGCGAATTGGACGACTTCACGCGCAACCTCTGAGTCTCTTTACAGGCGTGCGCAGGTTTCCTCACGATTTTTCCTTTTTACCTTCACCGTTAGAGCGTTGGATAAAGTAAATATAATTTCCAGAATTCGATAACACATTGGTACGTGGTGGGATTTGAACCTGTAGCCTCCAGATCGAAAGGCAACAATACACACCAATAAGCCACCGACGTTCTAAGGATTTTATAAGATATTATTTATGATTACTCGTGGCGAATATAAAATGTCTCGGAAAGATCCATATTATCATCAACAATCACTTTCTGAAACGTTATGAACTAACATACCGTTTGTCTACCTTTATAACTACGCCTAACATTTGTTCTCAACTTTTATTCCTACTTTCAGTTCGACGAAGGCAGTAAACAGAAGAAGTCTGACGAGGTAATTATAAATAATAAATTAATATCCACTGACATTCACACAGTGCAATCTAGCCCCAAGTTAAGCGTAAGCCTGTATTATGGGTACTAAACAACGGATAAACATACTTATATATATTTTTGTATATACATACATGTTATACATAGAAAATACCCAGACCATTACAAACAGACATGTTCATGCACACAAATGATGAACCCTTGGTGTAGCAGCCGACGTTTCAACCGCTGCACCAAATGGGTCGTCAAATTGATTTCGATTTTATTTAGCTGGTGTCCTAATTGACATCAATGACCATCAGATAACTATACACTTTTTATTATATGAGTAATGGTAGGTAAGGGTGCTCATTTTTAACCCCCGACGCAAAAAGAGGGGTGTTATAAGTTTGACGTGTTTGTGTGTCTGTGTGTGAGTCTGTGTGTCTGTGTGTGAGTCTGTGTGTCTGTCTGTGGCACCATAACTCCCGAACGAGTGGACCGATTTTGATTCAGTTTTTTTTTATTTGAAAGGTCATTTAATCGAGCGTGTTCTTAGCTATGTTTTATTAAAATCGGTTAAGCCGTTTATAAGATATAGGGGTTGAAAGTGGGAATGAAAAACCGATTGTTTGCAAATATGCCCGAATGGGGTATCAAATTAAAGGAAATGATTCGTACATTACAATAGCTAAGTTTAATTAAAATCGGTTCAGCCGTTTATAAGATATAGGGGATGAAAGTGGGAATGAAAAACCGATTGTTTACAAATAAGCCCGAGTGGGGTATCAAATGAAAGGAAATGATTCGTACATTACAATAGTAAGTAAGTAAAAACAGGGGTGTTATAAGTTTGACGTGTCTGTCTATATACTAAAATCTAACTTAACCTAACCTACCTATAAAAAGTATGAAATAAAAATTAAATTTAAAATTTAAAAAACCCCCGACACAAGAACTTAAGTAATTTCCCTTTAAAAAGTAAAAAATAATAAAAGAAACTTAATGTTAAAGTACCTAAGAATCTATCAATAATTCTAAAAAAAACCTCGCGTTGGGGGGGTTCTGCGACATACTTTGTCGCAGAACCGATGGCCGTTGGAGCAAACTCAATACTCATTTTTTTATTGCATTCCATGGTATTGACACGGTGGACTTACAAATAATAAAGGACCTTATGGACCCTGTCGGGCACAGCAACAATGTAGGAGACTAGAAGACTAACTTATACATTACGAGTATATATAAAAATATAATTCCAGGGAACTCTACTAAAATACATCACATTCTTCCGTCTGTTCCGTGCCATGAGGCTGATAAAGCTGCTATCCCGAGGGGAGAGAATCAGGACACTCCTCTGGACGTTCATCAAGTCTTTCCAAGCGTTGCCCTACGTCGCTCTGCTGATCGTGTTGCTGTTCTTCATTTATGCAGTTGTTGGGATGCAGGTGATTATTGCATTTTTTTATATTGCATCGAGTTTAGTTGACGCATAAGTAAGTAATTGTAGCAAAGTTAGGACCATTGGGTGGGTGTCTGAAAATCAATTAACATTTCATCATCAGCTCATTAAACGTCCCCACCGAGGGGCACGAGCCTACGCGTTAAGATACATGCCTCAGTCGTTCACGCGGGCCCAATGCCGACTTTACGCACGACCTTTGAATCTCTTCGCAGGCGTGCGCAGGTTTCCTCACAATGTTTTCCTTCATCGTAAGAGCGTCGGATAATCGTTAATATAATTTCGAAATCACATTGGTACGTGTCGGGATTTGAACCTGCCCTCACGGTAGTAAGGCAACAGTCCACATTGAGCCATCACGCTGTTAACTTAAATTAAGTGCCTTCACTGAATGAACCGGCCCAGAGTGATACCACGGCTTTGTTTAGTGGAATGAGTTTAGAAAATAGTCAAGTATACCGGATGATTGACACCCCCCCCCCATATTATGATTTCATGGCAACGCATTCGTTGCATATAACTTATATAATATCAGAATTGGCTATGACCGTAGGCACGTTTGCCTTTACTTGAGAATAATAATCTTTAAATAAGTCTTTGAGCAATGCGTCCTACCCGTGCTAACATACGCAGCTGAGACATGGACACTGACTGCGGGATTGGTTCACAAGTTCAAAGTCACTCAACGCGCAATGGAGCGAGCTATGCTTGGAGTCTCTCTTAGGGATAAGATTAGAAATGATTTAATTCGTAAGAGAACTAAAGTTACCGACGTAGCCCGCCGGATCAGCAAGTTGAAGTGGCAGTGGGCTGGTCACGTATGTCGCAGAACCGATGGCCGTTGGAGCAGACGAGTTCTGGGGTGGAGATCGCGTCTTGGCAAGCATAGCGTAGGACGCCCTTCGGCCCGATGGACCGACGACTTGCGGAAGGTCGCTGGTGGGAGCTGGATGAGAAAAGCGGAGGACCGGGATATCTGGCGCAAAATGGGGGAGACCTATGTCCAGCAGTGGGCTGCGATAGGTTGAAGAGAGAGAGAGAAGAGAGGGTGTTCAAGATTCTATACGGAAAAAATCATATCTTTTATAGCTATTCGGCAAAATCGAGCTGGATGGTGAAGTCATAACGAGGCATAACAACTTCCAAACCTTCGGCAGCGCCCTCATGGTGTTATTCAGATCGGCTACCGGTAAGTAAACTTAGTACATACATACATTACAAAATAAATAAAAAAAAATAAAGAAAAATATACTGTTCCTTGACACAAGAAAACACAAAAAGTCATCGAATAACAATGTATGTAGGACAAAATGCCCTTATCCAGCATAAAACCAAGAAGTCCATTAGTACTCGTAGATACCTCGACGTTTATAAAAAATTGTAAAAGAAACATCTTCATCAACCTATATCGTACCACTGCAGGGCAGAGGCGTTCCTGCACAGCATGACAAGTTACCGCCTAATATCCCTATGGAGAGAAATAGGACATGAAAGCTTAGCAATTAAAACTTTTAGTCAATAAACAGCTCAAGGAAACAAACAAAGTTAATCCTTTAATCGCCGCAGTTGCATAATTATTCAACGGACACAATAGATTTTTCATTGTGTCTGGAATCCCGGCGGTTCATAAGTTTATAGACTTCATTATTGCCTTGAAAACCCCTAAATTTTATGGAAACACTGACACAGGGAGGACATTCCACTGCCTTGAAGTTCGGACGATGAAAGAAGAACGGAACTTTTCGGTACGAATGGGTGGTAATTGACAACAAAGGGGTGGTCTCTCCCTACGACGAGTTGTCCGATTAAGAAATGGTGCTGGGGAAATTAAAGTAATACCAATGCACACTATCCGAAATGCAACCTGTAGATGACGGACAGATATGATACTAAACGGCGATGTTCAAGACTTTGAATCAGATCAGATCTTTGACTTTGATCAGTCTCCTTGCCCGTCGATATATAGCATCCAGGGCTTCTACCTGGTATCGGGCAGATCCGTCCCACAAGTAAAGTGAACAGTACTCGATACAAGATACTGTACGGACCTGCCCTACATACAAATCGCACACTACTAAGAACAATAGCTTCAAAGACTCGAGATACTAACAAATATATCGGATTTCAGGTGAGGCGTGGCAAGAGATCATGATGGCATTATCAAATAACACATTGGAGCGTCCTGGTGAGCCTCCAGGGTGCATCAACCCTGATGATGACGGGTCCAGTGATGACGCTGGAGACGGAGGCTGCGGCACTTGGATGGCGTTCCCTTACTTCATATCATTCTCTTTGTTGTGCACGTTCTTGGTAAGTACCAAGTTATACACTTCGCTTCAACCTGTTGCAGTCCACTGCTGGGCATAGGTCTCCCTCATTCTATATCCCGGTCCTTTTCAGCTTTCGTAATTCAGCCTCCACCTTCGCCTTTCGCAAGTCGTTCGGCGAATTAGGCCGGAGGGTGTCCTACTCTATGTTTCACACTTAACGGAAAATTATATGCACGAGTCGACTCTAAACATGATGAAATAATTAACCTTATAAAACTAAATAATTTGCAATTTCATTTCATTAAAGTCAAATTGAAAATCTAAAAAAACATTAATACGAAATATTTTTAAAATTCTTTCATACCTTTTAAAATGTTGCAATCCTAATTCTGCTGGACCTGCCATCCACTCTATGCACACCATAACTCTTTTCAACTTCCTTATCACTGCTGGACGTAGTTCCCTTTTATTCCACGCAAGATATTCCGACCCTCCGCTTTCCTTATAGAGTCTTCACCTTTCGCAAGTCGTCGGTCCCTCGGGCTGGAGGGCGTCCTACGCTACGCTTGCCGAGCCCCGGTCTCCACTCCAGAACTCGTCTGCTCCAAAGGCTATCGGTTCTGCGACATACGTGACCAGCCCACTGCCACTTCAACTACTGATCCGTTAAGGGCACGTTATGCTGCAAATATTTCGCGAGTTCACTCCAGCACTTTATGGGCTAGTACCTACAATGATTATTTGGTTCTACAGATCATCAACTTGTTTGTCGCCGTCATCATGGATAACTTCGACTACCTCACGAGGGATTGGTCCATATTAGGACCGCACCATCTTGACGAATTCATCAGGTAAGTTGACGTATGACTGGTTATAACCCGACCAGTGTCTGGTGTCTGTCTGGTGAATTTTGAGACCTCTGAAGTATGCATTAATCGGAGATACAAATCTCATTAGATGATGATGAAAATATCCAATTAATTCATAACATATTTTGTGGATCCAATTATAATTAGCATCTCCTAAGGAGCAATAAGTGCTCATTTCATTGACATTCACACAACGCCATCTAGGCCCAAAATATGGAGGGAAAGGGCAACAGCACACACGGTGTTCTGTGAGGTCACGGTATTACTCCGGGCGACCCCCTTCCATGCTGAAGCATGGCTCTCCCATATTTAAGAGAAAAAAAGAAAGAAAGAAAACCATTTATTTGTTTCTTCATCAGTCATCATCATCTCATTAAACGTCCCCCACCGAGGGGCACGAGCCTATCCGTATAGGGTGATTAGGCCTTAGTCGTCCACGCGGGCCCAGTGCGGGTTGGATGAGTTCACACACAACCTTCGAATCTTTTCACAGGCTTGCATAAAGGTTTCCTTACAATCTTTTCTTCACTGTAAGAGCGTCGGATAACGTACATATATTTTCGAATTTATTTGTTTACCAGGACTATTTTTGTATGTCTTATCTCATAGAACGTAATCTATGAGATAAGAAATAGAAAAGAAAATTATACGCGTACATAAGCAGCTTATTAAAATGCAATAAATATTAAAATAATAAAAAAGTACCGGGTATAAGAGATTTAACATCTGTTGTCTCTGGTATCGGGCGCAGTGCGGCATTGACGGAGAAATATATGTCTATCAGTTGTTGTACTCCTACAATGCCGCTCTGTCATGGTCAGGCGTATCACTTACCATCAGGTGATCCTCCTGATCGTCCTGTATACTTTGTAGAACAAGAAAAAAGGTGCTTTAATATAACATTCTCCATTTACTACCAAATGATGCTTGCAATTAATAAAATAACTTTACAATTTTAGATTATGGAGCGAATACGATCCCGATGCCAAAGGAAGAATCAAGCATTTGGACGTGGTTACACTTTTGAGGAAGATTAGTCCCCCGCTAGGTATGATTTCTTTTATTACTTTTTTATGACGATAGGTGACCGGAACGATAAGTTCGCTCACATGTAAGTGAGACACCTGAAAATGAAAATTATTTATTGTTTTTGCGATCAGATGTCACTCACTTTGCATACCCTACTCACAATCTCTGTGCACGCCTCTGGTTCAAAGGGCTAAGAAATTATATACAAATAAAATAAATAAATATCCACTGACATTCATACAGCGTCATCTAGCCCTAAGTTAAGCGTGAAGCCATTATTATATATGGGTACCAAACAACGGATAAACATGCTTATATACATTTGTTTTTGTAAATACAAACATATTATACATAGAAAACACCCAGACCATTACAAACAGACATGTTCATGCACGCAAATGTTTGTACTGCCCGGGGATCGAACCCCTTGGTGTTGCAGTCGACGTCTCAACCACAACACCAAATGGGTCGTCAAATATCTGTGATACCATTGATTTGTTTTCCACAGGTTTCGGCAAACTCTGTCCCCACCGGACAGCGTGCAAGCGTCTGGTCTCCATGAATATGCCCCTCAACTCCGACGGCACAGTGAACTTCAATGCGACCCTGTTTGCCGTGGTTCGGACTCAGTTGCAGATCAAAACCTCAGGTAACCAGTTAGTGCAGGGAGAAACAGCACAAAAAATGAAATGGAAATCTCATAGATTTTAATGGAATAGAATAGAAAAACTGATTGGCACCGAAACAATGATATTCTGTATATATAAAGGTAGATACGCCAGAAAGGTAGATGAGGCATGGGCCTCAAAAACGAACCGCCAAAGAGAGTACAATTGTAGACTCTTTGTCTAGGTGAAGTACGCTCATTCGAAATATGTGTATGTGTTCTGTCGCTGCATTCGAAACACTTTCAGTTGTTTTGTCAGCATATCACGAATCTATACTTTTTACATTATTGCACCGAAATTACAAAATAAAACAAAGACTAATAATCAAAAATATAAAATTGGCGCCAACGAAAATAGTCTTCGCCCAGTAGAATTTTCGGGATTTTTACTATTATCGATAAAACTATGGAAGCAACCACTATAGCAAATGTTTCCTGAGATATATTCGTTGACGTTCCTAAAATATACCATTTTGAAAATAAGGTTTTTTGTTCCATTTCTAAAATAGTTTCTTCGAATTACTAATTCATCAATGAACTTTAGTTGAAGGTATTGTAAGTCCTACATCAAATTAATCGACTAGTCAAAACTTCGAAAAAATTTGATCGATGTTAACCTTTATAATTATATTATGAAATACTTTCTCTACAGATAGTCACACGCGTGCACACACACACACACAACAACGCGCGCGTGCACACACACACACACACACACACACACAAACGCGCGCGTGCACACAACACACACAACACACACACAACACACCACACAAACGGCGCGTGCACGCAACTATACATGAAATGCAAGAATTATGAAAATCTATTCCTAAACAGGTGTAATCGACGAATGCAACACTGAGCTCAGGGCTATTATAAAGAAAGTCTGGAAGAGAACATCACCGAAACTTCTAGATCAAGTGGTCCCGCCACCGGGAGATCCCAACGAAATCACCGTGGGGAAATTTTACGCCACTTTTCTTATTCAAGACTATTTCAGAAGGTTAGTCCTGTTTATTTTACATGGCACTGGTGATCGTTTGAAAGGTATAAGATTATTTTTATGTTTTAATAACAATCAAGGATAAATCGGGTTTTGTTCAGAACTTCGGACAGTATAGTTCTTTAATGTTTATTTTTAAACTTCAAATATTCATTAAAATGAAATTTACTGTATTTTTATCAGTTAGACATTTTACGATTACACACGCACTTTCAAAAGATTTCTGTGCCATTTAAAGCAAAATTGGAGAATATTGCTAAAGAAAACAATTTTTACAAGAGTTTAGTCTTTAATTCCGGATTATACTTTTGAAACGGAAGCATATTATATTTTGAGATAATATTTAGTGCGAGTACATTTTTGTATATTCTACTTTATTGGTACCTACTTTTTAAAGATTTTGCGATTCGCATACAATGAATCAAAACTGGTTTTGATTATTTAGATTAAGATTAAGTAACCTTATGGCTAAGAGTTCATTTTCTTCATAGTGTTGTATTACGTATGCTTTTTCGTATATATCTTTTATATTTGACAGTAGTTCATGTTGTGTAGTTATATTATTTGTTACTAATTCCTCAACCTCATTGACATGGTTCAGTAGGAATTAATTATTACTTGGATGTTGTTGTATTTTTAAATCAAATGTATACTAACACAATTTCTCTTTTTATAGGAACCACGCGTAAGTCGACATCCATTTTTTTGAAATTGCAACTCGGCGATTTTTCCGCTGTATTTTACGCTTTGCATCCTTGGTACAAAAATAGCAGTTTATCCAAGGATGTCGCTTTGATGATTTTTTACCGTTTGATCTCGAGATTCTTTTGGATTTTGTGTTTTTTAGCTCCGAACTTTTTGAATCTTGCAATTATCGATTGTAATTACCTGTTAATTATCCAGCTAGGGATTTTTTTATGATGATTGCATGATATTTTCATTTTGATTTTAGCTTCCCTCGCATATTAGGAGTTGTTTTTCTAGTTTATTACATTAAAACAGTTCACAGCATGTTTTCTTCATATCAATTTTGTTTAGTTCCAAAGCATGATTTCTTTCTGTTTGTGTTGTTATTACAACCACTGGCTTAAAATACGCACATTTTTACAAATATTTTTTTAAGTGTTTACCATGATTCACATTATATTGTGCTATTTGTTATATTGTTCATGCATGACTTTATTATTTACTTGTTTGTTTTCAAGAACGTTAGGAATTCTTAGAGCACCATATTAAACGATTTGTTTAGATTTTTCGACTGTCAGAAAACATGCCTAAAATCGACTATCTTCATGTTTTGATATTATATTAGTCGCCACACAAATTTCAAAGTGATTTTCAATGTCTTGACACTTAGTCAGATTTTCAAAAATATTGTTATCGTCAGTGTCTTACATATTCGAGTTTTCTGTAAATATAAAAACGTGCAGGTTCCGAAAACGTAAGGAACAAGCTGCAGCTGCGTCTCTGCAGAACAACCAGATGACCTTGCAAGCTGGTCTTCGGACCTTGCATGAGGCAGGGCCTGAACTGAAGAGAGCGATATCAGGCAACCTGGATGAAATTGTTGCCGAGACTGTTGAACCGATGCATAGGGTAAGTGAAGATGATTCATTAATTATTATGTTAGTTTTTCGTTAATTATGGTTGGCTTATATATCTACACCTTTTCTGAAATTGTTTTGCTAAAAAAAGATTCCCCTATTTTTTGTCATCTGGCGCAGAATATTTAAGACCTATGTCAATTAGTGGACTGTGGTAGGTTTAAGAGAAGAAGAGAGAGAAAATCACCTCAAATGACACCCCATCAGACAGGAATCGTTTTATCCTTAATTGGATATAGCACTTCCAATATTTTCATTCGTCCAAGGAAGAGTTCAAAATAACGTGGGATCTATATTCCCTCATTCCCAGTTCAGACAGACAGACAGCTAATGGAATTTGTATGTTTTATATGACGCACTCATTACTAACGGACAGAATACGTAATAATACAAGTCAAAGTTAAAGGATACACCGTTTTTTTTTGCAGCGGAACCATACATTGTTCGGTGCTGTTTGGACAAGTATCAAGAAACATGGCCGTGAGAGCTTTTACGGTAGAGACAAGAAACATGTTCCGCCATCTGTCAAACTCAAAATGCCAAGTAAGTACAAGATAAGTGGGCGAGTATGTCATTAACCCATTGAACGCCGGAAATCCAGACAAAATAGAAAATCTATTGTGTTAAAAGGCGTTATCGGCAGTCAAAGGCTTAGATAGAAATCAATGCTATACATATTATAACAATAAACCTGAAATTCGAAAATATTCATGTTAGTTAATAACATTAAATAAAACTATGTATAGGCAAAAAAGTACACGCAAACCAGTGGCGTGCACATAGATTATGAGTAGGGTATGCAAAGTGAATGAAAGTAATCGCAAAAATAATAAATAATATATTTTTGACAAAATGAGAGCTGTTGATGACAGCAGATCGCCTATGGTTTCAAATCTGTAGAGGAAAATAGGTGAATAAGTGAGAGTCATTGAATATGTTGGCGATTTCCGGGTTGTCTGGACGGAAAGGGTATGCATTGCTTATTTGCATATATGGAGTGCACGCCACTGACATAAACGTACAGGTGCACAGTAATATACACTTATAAGGCTCGAAGTAAATCTTCGGTCTCGCAGACAAGGGAACGTAATGTTCCAATAATTACCATAACATTTCAAACTAAATTACACATATGGTGCACAGTATTAAGGAGCGAAGTTTAGTGCACCAGGTAGCTTATCGATTGGCCAATACCGGCACAGGAAGAAGACGCGCCTTGCATAGAGTATGCCGATTAGTCAATAGAATTTTAAAAATCGTTTGCCGCGCTAGTACATCGATGAGCCTTGTTATTTTTTTACTACTAGTACAAGGTTTCTCTCTGTAAAATGTAATTATATTTTGACTTTTGAAGGTACACCGGATGGTCCAACTTTAAGCACAATGATGCGGAGAGAACTAGGAATGGATGGACAAATACCTGAAGAAGAACCGTAAGTTTATCGTTTTTTAATCAGTAACGTAAGCAAAGAAATCTGCTTGATGGTAAATAAAAAATTGTACTCTCAACCTAAACCAGTAACTCCTTTATGAGGTGAGACGAGAACGCATAACTTCAAGTCATCCAATTACTTAATATCGTATTTAGTAAAACTTATGCTTACGTCGAAATTAAATTGTTCAAAATTATGGACGAAATCAAAAGGCACAGTGAAACTAAGTATTTTAACAATACAAAAATTAATAATTTAATATAAAATTCAGTAGGTCCTTAAATTTGTAATAAAGAGAATATTGATGAAAAAATTAAAGAAGAATGTACTAATTATTGTTTAACTACAAGGAAATACGACGATGGCAATCACAGTGATGAAGAAATCGCAATGCAACCACTTCTTCACGGAAAGGACTCAGAGCGGATATTCAGAGCGATAGAGTAAGTTACTAAAGTATTCTATAAAGCTTAATTATTTAAACATCTAGGAGTATTATTTATGCATAGAAATTAACCACTTTCTGTGTCGTATTGTGGTGCAGTGAGAAAACAAATATTGTATATAATAGTACTAAATTCAGTAATGTGTAATTAGATATTTATAACATAAATGTGAAATCATAGCACATTAAAATGCTGAAAATGAACACCGTATATAATTGAGATTGCCTGTTTACCGTATGTTGCAACTTGATCTAGTAAGGAATCATTTGCCATGCAATTATATGGTTCCAAACATCATTTTCTCCTCAAATTTACTCCCTCGAATGTGTTTTTAATTTGTTTTTTGTAATGATGTCTCTTTTGAAAGTATATTAAAACATTGACATATCGGCATTTCTGTGCATAACTTGTTAAACTAACCTGTTATGAAATTCTGTTAGAATTTTTTATAGTCACTTGAATAAGAAACATCAAATTCAAAAATTTCAATCATTTTCACCGGTATGTAGTGTCAGTAGGTTTAACGATGATGTGACGTTTCCAGAAAAACTTCCCACGATTTAGTGCAGAGTATGAAAAACAACTGTAAGTTTGTTTTAGTGTGTTGTGATTGTATGCATTTTCAAAGTTTCAGCTCCTATTATTAACATACCTTTCGGATTTCTTTCGTTTCTCATTTGTATTAAAGGTTTTGATACTCGCAGTAGACAAAATTATCTGATCTATTTTTACTTTATGAAAATGATCGTGCAGTTTAACCATTATTTTATCTTCAATAGTTATAAGGTCATAAGTATTATCTTGTGAAAGTACGTTATCATTCTTAACATTTGTTCCGAATTTACCTTTATTCTTTCTGGATTATTCTCTGTTGAGTATGATTGATATAACAATAAATTTTACTATTATCATCAAGTTTTGATGCATGAATAGCAAATTTTAAGCTCACTTATACTTTATATTTAAATATGTTGTTTTCTAAAACAACCTCTTGCATGAACTTCAATAATACTGCATGCGTCATATTTTAAGCAACTTATTTATAGAAGAATATTGAATTATAATATAAGAATAAGAATATATTTATTGTCTCTCTTCAAACATTGAACAAATAAAAATTCAAAATTTAAAAAAAAACAAGTACTTTGAGACAAAGGGAAGGAGCTCAGCTGAGTTTGCAACGAGAACAATCCCGAGCATCGCTGTTTTTCAGCTACTCCCCTTACCCTATGAGATGTTGTGTAATATAGTTTGTTATATATAGAAATAACCCTGAAAAAGAAAGTTCACTTTAAATTATCGTCCATTTATCGGATCAAAGCCAATTAATCTATTGAGAGGACTAAATGGTGGAGAGCTTGCGATTCTTTTACAGGATTGTCAGGTGCTACATAAATCTTTGGTTTAAAGCGTTTCAATTCGAATGTTTCTTCTCTAGGACCCAGGTACACTGTATTTCTTAACTTGTAAATGTAATAATATTTGTTTGTTTAGATCGTGACAAAAAATTGAAACAGAACAACAACGTGCCTTATTGTGTAGAGAATCCCGCGGAGAATCTTATTACTCGAGTAAGTATTGCAGCTTCATTAAGTTTTCTACGTACATTATTTCCCAATGTGATTGCGCAAGAACTTACAATGCAAAGATCAAAATCAGAAATCGACAAAAATACCTATGATAAAAACTCTGTAATATCAAGATGGAAAAGACAATCCAGGAAATTTGGATTTATGCTATAACATGCGTGCAAGATAAAAAGGGCTAAAATAGATTTTTATTTTACAAATAAAATAGGTAAGGTCACGGTGGCTAATTCCGTCTAGGGGGTATCACCGTCTGCTTCAAATAACTCTTGCCGGAATAATCCTACGCTTTTGATACATAACGTCGGTAACACAGCATAATATCGTCGATCAAATCATGTGGGGTAGATGGCATTAGTTGACATAGATATGGATAAAACGTCCTTAGAAGTTCAGTTGTGTTTGAAAAATGTAAAGTGTTTAAATGCTGTCGCATTTTGTCGATGATAAATATAATATTTTATTTATTAACACTTATTAAAAAGTATTGCATGTGTTGGTTAAAGCACGCTTATACGATTGTTAGCAGTTATTTGGCAATTAAACGTTTCAACAGCTGCTAATCGTATCTGAAACATTTGTAACCTGAAAATTGTGAAGTGGCAAATTCCGTCCATAAACAATGGGGCCATTTCATCATATGCCGGATTTCCCCGATTTCAGATATTAAAACATTTTCTATTCCAGGATTTTTAATGAAAAAAAAAAAAAAACAACCTACTACAAGTATCTACTACAGTACAAGCCTTGTATCTACTACAGTATAATCTTTATTTTGTAATCAACGAATGTATCTTGTTTTAGATTAATTGATTTCATCATATAAAAAGCGCAATTACAAACAAAAAACGAATAAAGGTTTCTATGATAAAAATGATTTGCGTGAAGCCGTATTAGCAGTACGTAATGGTGCAATAAGTGGGTACAAAGCTTCACAGCTGTATAAAATCCCAAGAATGACAATTATGGATCACGTAAATAGAAAGAGAAAACAAATCTCATTGGGAGGAAACTGTGTTTGTTTTATTTCTCTTACCAATAGACCTCATAAATTAGGTTTGCTACCCCTGGACTTATCAGTATTCCGGAATTGCCCCAAAAAAATATTTTAACGTTTTAAATGAGATCTATACCATATTTTTATAGTGAAGACATATAATGCCTCTCGTTAACCAATACATGTATGACTTATTGTATTAAAAAAAAATATTAGATCTTTTATAATTACCTCTACGTGACGGATTTACCCCGAATTGCGGAAAAATCCGTCTAAGGTTAAGGTTTTAAAAATTACCTTATATCTTGGAAACTTATTCTTGATTAAGAACACTTACGACGTTAATAGGAAGGTATGTAAACTTAAATTTTGATACTTGCTTAACATTTGGCCGGTATCGACAGATTTTTTAAATATACTTGAACAAAATTAGGTTTCAATAAAGTATGCCGGAATTAGCCACCTTGACCTTAATTCAATTAAAATAATAATCGAATTGACTATACTAATTACCTCAACAAAAGTTAGAACCTATTTTTACGTTTCTATAGACGAGTACATGTTAATATGTTGACCCGTGCACTTATGCTCGGACTTTTTGTAGTGCCATGCAATTGCTAAAATGCATTTGAAATGAATTTACTGGAAACAGATGGAATTTCTCCTGATCCATTTTTATGCTCCAGAGATATTATAATCGTGATGGAAGCACCAGTTCATTATAATAACGTTGTTTCGTTCTTTTCCAGGTACTGACGGAGCAGGGGTTAGGCAAGTACTGCGACAAAGAGTTCATCCAGAGTACCTCGCGTGAGATGCAAGAGGCGCTCGACCTCACGCAAGAAGAGATGGATACGTAAGAACAACTTCTGTCTTATTTATAAATAAATAATATTAAATATCCACTGACATTCACACAGCGCATTCTAGCCCCAAGTTAACTTGGGGCACGCTTAAGCGTGAAGCATGTATTATGGGTACTAAACAACGGATAAACATACTTATATATTTTTTTTGTAAATACATACATGTTATACATAGGAAACCCCCAGAACATTACAAACAGACATGTTCATGCAAATGTTTGTACTACCCGGGGATCGAACCCAGAAACCCTTGGTGTTAGCAGCCGAGGTCTCAACGGCAACACCAAATGTGTTATGTATCTTCTACTACAACCATTAAATATAAGGGAGTCATACATGGGCCCGCTCGACCGGAATGATTGTGTAAAACTTAGATAAACAATGAACTAACTAACTAAACTAACTATGCTATTCACGAAGAAATATTAACAAAAAAAATAGTCCAAGCCTCTTGACATAAACGTTGACTTATCGTTATATTTATGACATAAAAAAATTAATTAGAATTTGGACCTTATGGGCTTCATTAAAAAGGGTGCAAAATCAAAAGCACGTGCACTACTCTGACATGTAGCGAGCGACGTGATTATGAATGAAAATCTGACGCGATGAGCAAAACCGCGGACACTTTTGAGTGAGATTGTGCATTTAGTAAGTTTATTATCTAAGGTGTGAAACAACGCACGTGGTGTGTTTCATAAGGTGACTGAGTTTACCTTAGGTCCGAAACCCGTAGCCCTTGCCTATATTTTCTTCATAATAACATTTACACCACAAACGGGGAGTGGAGCGAGATACGCACGGGATTTCTCCCAAGGACACAATAAAAAAAATATGATATACGTAAAAGAACTAATCAAAGCTCGCCATATCACTGAAGTGGCAGTGAGTGGTCACGTTTGTCGCTGACCCTCGGTCCGTTGTAGCAGACGAGTTCTGGAGTGGAGACCGGGGCTCGGCAAGCGTAGCGTAGGACGCCCAGACCGAGGGACCGACGACATGCGAAAGGTCGTCGGTGCAGGCTGGATGAGTAAAGTCTGAGTAAAGAAGACCAGGATATCTAGCGCGTAGCGTAAATGGATAGACGTATGTGCAGCAGTGGACTGCGATAAGTTGAAAAGTACAGCTAGTAGTAGCGCTCTACGCGTGTAATTTTTCAAAATATTTATCTAAAGCGTGTAAACATTTATGTTACAGTGCTGCTAATCAAATAATTTTACAAGAAAGAAAAATGAGCGCCGCCCTAATCCAACAGCAAAACGTGGTAAGTTTGTATTGGGCTTTATTTTTAAGTAAATTGAAGTCAGCATTCCTATTTGAAATACATCATCATCAACCCATTAAACGTCCTCGCCGAGAGGCACGAGCCTACCCGTATAGGGTGTATAGGCCTTAGTCGTCCACGCGGACCCAGTGCGGGTTGGACGACTTCACACACAACCTTCGAATTTATTCGCAGGCGTGCATGAAGGTTTCCTCACGATGTTTTCCTTCACCGTAAGAGCGTCGGGTAACGTGCATATATTTTCGAAAATTCGAAAACACGTTGGTACGTGTCGGGATTTGAACCTCAGCCCTCCCAGTAGGAAGGCGACAGTCTACACCATTGAGCTACCAACGCCCCGTTTTGAAATTATTTTATTTTTATTTTCCATTTTTTTTTTTGGTATTGTGAAATACATGCGCTAGCAATCTAACTGGGTTTGTTGACTAACATTGAACGAGTTTCATAAGTTCTCGTATTTAGTCAAGTATTCAAGTAGACATTTCGTGACGACAAAGGTCATAAGAGAAGTTTAAGAAGGGAGATCGTGACATTGCGCCATTTGTATTCTAATATGTCGTCATACAGCAGTCAATTAAGCAGTAAAGAAATACAATTTTACGAATATTATTATTAAATGCTTTAGTTATTAAAAATACGTCTTGTTCCAGGAAAATATTATTTCAAGGCAGTACCATCCTTTCCACCAGCCACCGATGCAACCTCCGCCAAGAAAGAAATAATAGATACCCCTATTTTTTGGATTCCCAATTTTTTACCCTTGCAGGCTGAATGCCTGTGTTGGGTTTGCGACCCATAAAGGGTTAAGGAAAAAGCTGGCCCTGCGGCGAGTTTCCCTGGAGAAGGGGTGGATTTTTGATGAATATTTTGTACATATAAATGCTTAGCTTTTGGATATTGAATCAATGGTAATGTTAATAATAGATTTTACAAGGTTTTGTTTAGTTTTAACCATTTTTCCAATACATTGTTGAAATGATATCGTGCACCTTGATATCGAATTTGAAAGCCCGAATCTGATTTTAGTAGGACACTTAATTCTTTGAAAGTTTTTTTATCTTTTAAAAATATTTTTAACGTTTTTAAGCATAGATTTTTAAAGAACACTCTATTTATAGCGTTTAATTATTCAGTGGCAATGACATTGTAATTTATTTAACAAAATATCATAGACGTCAAATAATAAATATCGTCACTTCTTGTTTTCGAAAGCTACTATGATAAAAACAAAACTAAAAACGTTTCATAAAACATGTTTCAAATAACTATTTTGACCAATAGCTGATAAGTACTTAAATGGGATTGTTTTGCATATTTTGTGTTCCCCAAAATATTGTTTTTATAAATAAATAAACCCTTTTACTGAGGGCTCGATATTCTAAATGGAGACTTAATATTAAATAGTTTTAGGAAAAATCTATTTAAATTGGTTTTATGTATAATAATATTTTATTAACTATTTACGATATGAAATACATCTATATTTTTAAATGACCACTTGATTTACTAATTTCTTAATCTTACAGATTCGACATGTATTTTCTGCTACCTTTGCGCTAAAATTCATGTAATTCCTTTGTATTTTTTATCGATACAATAAAAACTACGTATGTGGCAATGTGCCTTATTTAATAGAAATTTTAACAAATGCCAAAATAAAATTAAATATTGTGCCAAATATTTGCCTTACGTGTGAAAGTATATTGACATGTTATATTTAGTATTACAGAATATTTAGCCCAAATATTTTTATTCATAGAGTATTTAAGTAATGTATTTGTAAAACAAACTGATTGGAACATTTTACAAATAGCATAATATATATTTTGTATGGTGGTATGTAGTATTATAGGGATACTAGCCTTCGAGTTTAATCTAGTCAAATGATGCTTGCTTGTTATTTTAATGCATGTCCTGAACACAAGATATATTTAAATGTTGTATTTTGTATGGAATATATTTGTGAATAAATTGTTGGGACAGTATTTTGCCTTTTAATTTCCTCATTCGGATTACGAAAATTCAGTACCTCCTTTATTTAATACAGACGTGCTGTTATTTTCCTTTTTATTTAATTTACATTATATACGTATAACAACATATTTTGTGCTAATCTAAATATATAAGGATATAAAGAAAAACACATTTTCTACGTAAAAATGCTCTTTTGCATGTGATTTAAACAAACAAACAACTTTCAATAAGTTACTTATTTATTCAGCTTTTTCAAAGTTTTCGTCAGTTTCTTTAATGCGGACGTCATTCAATATTCCGGTCGTTTCTGTAATATCAGCATTAACTTCCGTGATTACACCGTCCAAATTATTTCCTGGAATAAGTTCAGACACATTCTGCCATACATCATAGACATCTTGTTTCATTGGTTTTGTGACCGCATTTGTGTCTTTTTCGTTACTGTTATTCGGATTAGTTTGTAAAAGTAAACTTTTATGAAACGGCAATATAATATTAGGAACTATTAGAGGAAATACATGACTACAATCTTCTGATTCGAACACATTAGCCAGTGGTTCTTCTTTTGTTTCATTTCGTTGATTTGCATCATCATCACACAAATCTGATTCAGTATCATTTCCTATTACGATGGTTCCATTACTCAAATCATTATGAACTTCATAACAATCGTTGTTACCAAGCGGTACATACTCTTCAACTACCTTGTTAGCATTTTTCGACATTTCATCAATTTCACCTTGCAATTTGTGTATCAAATCCTCCAAGTCGGTTATATTTCTTTCAAAGTCATTTATCGAATTGGAACTTTCGGCTTTAATTGTAGATGTTAACGTCAACCTTCTAGTTTCTGTATTCTCATTACTCCCAGATAGATTGCTATTTATTTCAAGCCTGAATTTTTCAATCATTACATCAATGTCTGAACTGCTTAATGTTGTTACAAAATCCATATTTTATTCTAGATATCTTTTCATTCTCTCTTTGCATTCAGCTTTCTTGTTCCTGATCCTTTGTATCTCACAAGGGTCAATTTCTGGAGGTGGAGGTAAAGGGGGTTGAGGTGGACACCCTAGCCAGCCTAAATTTTTCTGTTCTGCTTCAGCGTTCGCAATGGCGTCGCACCTGATGGTTTAACAAACTACTGGTTATTCTTTTGTGACATTATAACGATCATCTGAGGGTATCGATATGCGTGTTGATGAAAACTAAATGATTGTAGAAAACAGACCGGTCAACAATGTCATGAACTGGTTACTCGAGACTACAAGTGTTTGGTCCCTTTTATCCAGTANCAGCTACTCCCCTTACCCTATGAGATGTTGTGTAATATAGTTTGTTATATAGAAATAACCCTGAAAAAAGAAAGTTCACTTAAATTATCGTCCATTTATCGGATCAAAGCCAATTAATCTATTGAGAGGACTAAATGGTGGAGAGCTTGCGATTCTTTTACAGGATTGTCAGGTGCTACATAAATCTTTGGTTTAAAGCGTTTCAATTCGAATGTTTCTTCTCTAGGACCCAGGTACACTGTATTTCTCACCAACTTAACTTGTAAATGTAATAATATTTGTTTGTTTAGATCGTGACAAAAAATTGAAACAGAACAACAACGTGCCTTATTGTGTAGAGAATCCCGCGGAGAATCTTATTACTCGAGTAAGTATTGCAGCTTCATTAAGTTTTCTACGTACATTATTTCCCAATGTGATTGCGCAAGAACTTACAATGCAAAGATCAAAATCAGAAATCGACAAAATACCTATAAAAACTCTGTAATATCAAGATGGAAAAGACAATCCAGGAAATTTGGATTTATGCTATAACATGCGTGCAAGATATAAAGGCCTCAAATAGATATTATTTTCAAATAAAATAATTTAATTAAAATAATAATCGAATTAACTATACTAATTACCTCAACAAAAGTTAGAACCTATTTTTACGTTCTATAGACGAGCACATGTTAATATGTTGACCCGTGCACTTATTCGACTTTTTGTAGTGCCATGCAATTGTAAAATGCATTTGAAATATTCACTGGAAACAGATGGAATTTCTCCTGATCCATTTTTATGCTCCAGAGATATTATAATCGTGATGGAAGCACCAGTTCATTATAATAACGTTGTTTCGTTCTTTCAGTACTGACGGAGCGGGTAGGCAAGTACTGCGACAAAGAGTTCACCAGAGTACCTCGCGTGAGATGCAAGAGGCGCTCGACCTCACGCAAGAAGAGATGGATACGTAAGAACAACTTCTGTCTTATTTATAAATAAATATTTAATATCACTGACATTCACACAGCGCATTACATGAAGCATGTATTATGGGTACTAAACAACGGAAAACATATTATATATTTTTGTAAATACATACATGTTATACATAGAAAATATCAACAAAAAAAATAGTCCGAGCCTCTTGACATATACGTTGACTTATTGTTGTATTGATGACATAAAAAAATTAATTAGAATTTGGACCTTATGGCTTCATTAAAAAGGGTGCAAAATCAAAAGCACGAGCACTACTCTGTCACTTTGACATGTAGCGAGCGACGTTTATGAATGAAAATCTGACGCGATGAGCAAAATTTTGCCGCGGACACTTTTTCAGTGAGATTGTGCATTTAGTAAGTTTATTATCTAAGGTGTGAAACGATGCACGTGGTTTTCATAAGGTGACTGAGTTTAATAGTTTTTATGGGTTTTTAAAGATGCCAATTGCAATAAACGTGAATACTAGATAAATCTTGTTTATAGAAGAAAAAAACCACCGGCACAAACTTATATCAATATAATATTAACATTTTGTTGCGGTAAAACAAACTTATTCGCGCATTTTTATTCTTGAAAAATACGCAAGGGTTAATTATCATACAGCCATATTCAACAATCAAATTATGAATATAATAACAATGTATATTCAAAATTAAATAACAATCATAACAATTAACTAATAAACCTCCTTTAGTAACAAATATCTAACAAGTTTACCTTAGTCCGAAACCCATAGCCCTTGCCAATTTTCTTCATAAAAAACATTTACACCACAAACGGGGAGTGGAGCGAGATACGCACGGGATTTCTCCCAAGGACACAATAAAAAAATATGATATACGTAAAAGAACTAATCAAAGCTCGCCATATCACTGAAGTGGCAGTGAGTGGTCACGTTTGTCGCTGACCCTCGGTCCGTTGGAGCAGACGAGTTCTGGAGTGGAGACCGGGGCTCGGCAAGCGTAGCGTAGGACGCCCAGACCGAGGGACCGACGACATGCGAAAGGTCGTCGGTGCAGGCTGGATGAGTAAAGTCTGAGTAAAGAAGACCAGGATATCTAGCGCGTAGCGTAAATGGATAGACGTATGTGCAGCAGTGGACTGCGATAAGTTGAAAAGTACAGCTAGTAGTAGCGCTCTACGCGTGTAATTTTTCAAAATATTTATCTAAAGCGTGTAAACATTTATGTTACAGTGCTGCTAATCAAATAATTTTACAAGAAAGAAAAATGAGCGCCGCCCTAATCCAACAGCAAAACGTGGTAAGTTTGTATTGGGCTTTATTTTTAAGTAAATTGAAGTCAGCATTCCTATTTGAAATACATCATCATCAACCCATTAAACGTCCTCGCCGAGAGGCACGAGCCTACCCGTATAGGGTGTATAGGCCTTAGTCGTCCACGCGGACCCAGTGCGGGTTGGACGACTTCACACACAACCTTCGAATTTATTCGCAGGCGTGCATGAAGGTTTCCTCACGATGTTTTCCTTCACCGTAAGAGCGTCGGGTAACGTGCATATATTTTCGAAAATTCGAAAACACGTTGGTACGTGTCGGGATTTGAACCTCAGCCCTCCCAGTAGGAAGGCGACAGTCTACACCATTGAGCTACCAACGCCCCGTTTTGAAATTATTTTATTTTTATTTTCCATTTTTTTTTGGTATTGTGAAATACATGCGCTAGCAATCTAACTGGGTTTGTTGACTAACATTGAACGAGTTTCATAAGTTCTCGTATTTAGTCAAGTATTCAAGTAGACATTTCGTGACGACAAAGGTCATAAGAGAAGTTGGAGAAGGGAGATCGTGACATTGCGCCATTTGTATTGTAATATGTCGTCATACAGCAGTCAATTAAGCAGTAAAGAAATACAATTTTACGAATATTATTATTAAATGCTTTAGTTATTAAAAATACGTCTTTGTTCCAGGAAAATATTATTTCAAGGCAGTACCATCCTTTCCACCAGCCACCGATGCAACCTCCGCCAAGAAAGAAATAATAGATACCCCTTTTTTGGATTCCCAATTTTTTACCCTTGCAGGCTGAATGCCTGTGTTGGGTTTGCGACCCATAAAGGGTTAAGGAAAAAGCTGGCCCTGCGGCGAGTTTCCCTGGAGAAGGGGTGGATTTTTGATGAATATTTTGTACATATAAATGCTTAGCTTTTGGATATTGAATCAATGGTAATGTTAATAATAGATTTTACAAGGTTTTGTTTAGTTTTAACCATTTTTCCAATACATTGTTGAAATGATATCGTGCACCTTGATATCGAATTTGAAAGCCCGAATCTGATTTTAGTAGGACACTTAATTCTTTGAAAGTTTTTTTATCTTTTAAAATATTTTTAACGTTTTTAAGCATAGATTTTTAAAGAACACTCTATTTATAGCGTTTAATTATTCAGTGGCAATGACATTGTAATTTATTTAACAAAATATCATAGACGTCAAATAATAAATATCGTCACTTCTTGTTTTCGAAAGCTACTATGATAAAAACAAAACTAAAAACGTTTCATAAAACATGTTTCAAATAACTATTTTGACCAATAGCTGATAAGTACTTAAATGGGATTGTTTATATATTTTGTGTTCCCCAAAATATTGTTTTTATAAATAAATAAACCCTTTTACTGAGGGCTCGATATTCTAAATGGAGACTTAATATTAAATAGTTTTAGGAAAAATCTATTTAAATTGGTTTTATGTATAATAATATTTTATTAACTATTTACGATATGAAATACATCTATATTTTTAAATGACCACTTGATTTACTAATTTCTTAATCTTACAGATTCGACATGTATTTTCTGCTACCTTTGCGCTAAAATTCATGTAATTCCTTTGTATTTTTTATCGATACAATAAAAACTACGTATGTGGCAATGTGCCTTATTTAATAGAAATTTTAACAAATGCCAAAATAAAATTAAATATTGTGCCAAATATTTGCCTTACGTGTGAAAGTATATTGACATGTTATATTTAGTATTACAGAATATTTAGCCCAAATATTTTTATTCATAGAGTATTTAAGTAATGTATTTGTAAAACAAACTGATTGGAACATTTACAAATAGCATAAATATATTTTCTATGGTGGTATGTAGTATTATAGGGATACTAGCCTTCGAGTTTAATCTAGTCAAATGATGCTTGCTTGTTATTTTAATGCATGTCCTGAACACAAGATATATTTAAATGTTGTATTTTGTATGGAATATATTTGTGAATAAATTGTTGGGACAGTATTTTGCCTTTTAATATTTCTCATTCGGATTACGAAAATTCAGTACCTCCTTTATTTAATACAGACGTGCTGTTATTTTTCTTTTTATTTAATTTACATTATAAACGTATAACATCACATATAAAAACACATTTTCTACGTAAAAATGCTCTTTTGCATGTGATTAAAACAAACAAACAACTTTCAATTAGTTACTTATTTATTCAGCTTTTTCAAAGTTTTCGTCAGTTTCTTTAATGCGGACGTCATTCAATATTCCGGTCGTTTCTGTAATATCAGCATTAACTTCCGTGATTACACCGTCCAAATTATTTCCTGGAATAAGTTCAGACACATTCTGCCATACATCATAGACATTTTTTCATTGGTTTTGTGACAGCATTTGTGTCTTTTTCGTTACTGTTATTCGGATTAGTTGGTAAAAGTAAACTTTTATGAAACGGCAATATAATATTAGGAACTATTAGAGGAAATACATGACTACAATCTTCTGATTCGAAACATTAGCCGTGGTTCTTCTTTTGTTTCATTTCGTGATTTGCATCATCACACAAATCTGATTCAGTATCATTTCCTAATACGATGGTTCCATTACTCAAATCATTAACTTCATAACAATCGTTGTTACCAAGCGGTACATACTCTTCAACTACCTTGTTAGCATTTTTCGACATTTCATCAATTCACCTTGCAATTGTGTATCAAATCCTCCAAGTCGGTTATATTTCTTTCAAAGTCATTTATCGAATTGGAACTTTCGGCTTTAATTGTAGATGTTAACGTCAACCTTCTAGTTTCTGTATTCTCATTACTCCCAGATAGATTGCTATTTATTTCAAGCCTGAATTTTTCAATCATTACATCAATGTCTGAACTGCTTAATGTTGTTACAAAATCCATATTTTATTCTAGATATCTTTTCATTCTCTCTTTGCATTCAGCTTTCTTGTTCCTGATCCTTTGTATCTCACAAGGGTCAATTTCTGGAGGTGGAGGTAAAGGGGGTTGAGGTGGACACCCTAGCCAGCCTAAATTTTTCTGTTCTGCTTCAGCGTTCGCAATGGCGTCGCACCTGATGGTTTAACAAACTACTGGTTATTCTTTTGTGACATTATAACGATCATCTGGGTATCGATATGCGTGTTGATGAAAACTAAATGATTGTAGAAAACAGACCGGTCAACAATGTCATGAACTGGTTACTCGAGACTACAAGTGTTTGGTCCCTTTTATCCAGTAATTTCAATAAAAAATGGCATATTCCCAAAACGCAGGTGCAGGGCAGTGGTGACATATATTCATTGGCCTGTGACGCTCAGTATTTCTTCAATATGAGCGTCACAGGTCGCCTGTTCAACTTCTGAATAAAATTAAAATGCGCGAATGTAAAATAGGTTCATTCAATATACATTACCTTTCAGTTCCAGTTGGTTCTCTTTCTACAATGCACACAATAGGAGAGTTAGGTGAAGGCGGTATCGGTGGATTTTTTACTTTTTCAATACAAACAGCTATACAGGGAGGGGCTGGGGTCGGTTCTGCTATGGGTTCTTTAGGACATATGGTCTTCCCAGCTGCTTCTGCTTGTTTTACCTTCTGCAGAACACATGGGTCTGGTGGAGGGACTGGTGGGTTTGGTTCCACATTGCACTTTTTCTGATTCATGTCAATTTTGATCTGGCCGGATCATTCTGCTGTCACACTGACTGATGTTTGTCAAATTTGTTTTTCTGTGTTGTTTAGGGTTTTATGAGGAATTTAAGGAAATGTTAAGGTTTTAAGTTTTAAATGTTTTCGGTGAGAGCGTCCAGTTCCTCCGAGATGAGAGCATCGTTGCACACAGTGCCTACCTCTGAAACATAAAGTCTATGGAAGCGGTGCATTTGACAATTTACATAGATTTCTTTGAAGTGTCTGAATGTGGCAAATTCGCCACAAATGGCGAATTTGCCACATTGAATTTGTTTGAATTTGTTGCATTGAGTGACAGTTGAGCTGTCAATGTGAGTAAACAAATAGTGCTTTTTTACAAAATCTCTGAATTATCACAATTATTTTGTGAAAAAACTCAAAGAAAGTTCAAGTTGATGTGAAAGGTGCATGCATGTTGTATAGTGGGATTCAGTACTAATTTAAGAAGAAACAACCAGATTTATCTTTACATCTGTAAGATCTGAATTTTACTTCGAAATAAGCTTGATTTCTAAATCAGACGACTTTGATTTTTTAAGAATGATCCATTATAATAGGTTCTATTAAATTAACTCTCTACTTTTCTATATTTTCTATTTTTCCCGCAGAAAAAAATAGGGAGTATTCTTGTATGAAAAATAGTGATATTTTTGTTGATGATTTTTATACTTAATTTCATTTCATCACTTCTGAAGAATTACAGTGTTGATTCTTACTTTTAGATTGCTTTACACTATAGAAAAACGGCAGGCATGGATTGATACCATTGGTGTGGAAAATATTGATATGTCAAAAAAAGATATTAGTTACCACCTCAACACAACAAAGTTACCCTTAAAGAAACTAGAGTCTGAACATTATCGAGAAGGTGTTTGATATGTGGCTAGTCAATAGTTTCACAAAATTTATTTCACTTATTTTTGATTTTGATTTACAGTTATTTATATTCAGAATCATAGTTTCTTCATTCATTTCAGTCATTTAGAATAGAATGGAACCAGTGCCTATGAAAACAGCATTTTGTCTGCGACATAAAAGGAGAATTGTAAATCGTTTTTAAGGGTATTTAATACGATTGAGCAGTAAATTGAATGAATCAGTCCCATTTTTTAAAGTTTGTATTCAAGTCCAAATGTATTCAGTTTATTTATAAACATTTATTTTACGGATATTTCGAAGACTTCTTTGCAAGTCTATTAAATGATAATATTAAAAGAAACCGAAAAAAAGTAAGATGGAACTTGCGTCATTAACCGTTTTGGTGTTTCATTTCGTATGAAAGAGATGAGCTAAAATATAAAATTTATATATACTATTTGATTCCATAAACAAAATGAGCTTTATTTACAGGTTTGTTACGCCATGGCCCACCAAGGGAATCGATGATCGTGCGCCGTTCCCAATTTTCATACGAAATACGGATTGCGGCAATCGACCGTCCAAGGAGCCGACTCAGCACAGATACATCGCCGGCCCGACCACCGCGCCGCGGAACTTAGCAAGATCACTCTGTTTCTAACATCGAACGTTGTCGCGTCTCAATTAATTGTAATTTCTTTTATTTTAATAAATAATTATAAGTAAATTCGTTTTCTTGGAATCTCCACAGTCATATTAAAATAAAATGCTGTTTGTTGGTAGTCTTATACATAAATCGAAACATGCATTGCTTCGTGTCTGTTATTCTATGTCAACCGTCTGGTGATTGATGGAGTAAAAATTGTTTCGTCTGGTGATTGGTGGAATGAATATTCATGTTTACAATGAGGCGTAAGTGGCAAACACTAGTCGTCTTTCTTATTCTGAATGTTTTTGTTATGCCAACACTTTCACATTGTTTAGCAAGTAGTGAAATGTACGCAAAATATAAAAATGTGTGTGTGTTGCTACTGCATTCGGAACAGTTTCTCGGCTATTTTGTGAGCATATAACGTTTAGATCAATACTGTATTAAATCATTGTTTACAACGAATATGTTTTTGTTTACTTATTCCCCATAATTACTTTCCATAGAACAATGATTCATATGTCACTGTAAAAGTCGGAAGTGCGATAAGGCATACTAACACATTTTTGTCAACCGACTGAGATATGGCGGTGCACGGTCGAAACCTACGAATTTCACTTAAAAAGAAGCTTAAAATATTTACTTATAGAACATATCAGTGCAGTACCTAATTGGAAACTTATCGATATTATGAGGTACCATCCCTAATAAAATCCGCCATTTGCGACTTGCAGCTTTTGAAAACCGACACGACTTTGTCATATTTATAACATGTCTTCTTATATTATGTCTATGGTGTCTACACAGCCTGTGTACTACAAGCTCCACATGATTGTTTTTGCATTTTTTATTTTAAAGGGAGCCAAACGAGTGGTATCATACCTCTACCCATGAACACCTACAACTCCGAAAGCACGGCGAATGTGTAACTAGTTTTAAAAGGAAGAAGATCGAGGCAAAATAGACAGCTAAAGGTGGATTTGGGCCTCTGGTGTAATATCAATAACTCGTCGAAATAACACGTTGTGTAACTGTGCTAAATAAAACTATTAAAGGCTTTTTTTATAACTTTCTCATTATCATCAGTCTTTAACATGCTTGTATAAAGCTCTGCATAAAGCCTTCAACGGGCACAAGGTATTTTTAAAAATCTTTGGTTTTGAAATCTATTTTCAATGAATAAGTTTCAATTTGACAATCTGGTGTGACTACGAGTCAGTATTCAAATTATGGTGGGAATATTTTTACCACTGCCTGGAAAAGGGTTAACTTCTACAACTTAAAGATTGTAGCCGGCGATAACGGCTAAGTATGCCTTGATAAGTACAGGAGTTTTCTACATGATGCCATTATTTCTTAGAGGTTTAAGCAGCTGAACTGATGATTACCTAACCAGTATAAAAATAACAGTAAACACACAGAAAATTTAAATTTTCTGTGTAAATTTATTTAGATTCTTCCTTAGCAATTTCAGCTTCGACAACTTTCCCTTTAGAGTCAGTGCACATGATCCTACGAATCTTCCTGGGTTCCGTATTATGGATCCTCTCTCTGCAGAGGGGGGGATCGTCGCACTGTTCTTTCTTGTTTTTGAGGCTGCTGCACAGTGGGGGAGGGTCACACGGGTGGGGATCTGGTGTTTTAACGCACGTTCGGACTCCAACAGACTCGCCGGGACGGCACCTGGCTGCAGTACACAATTTAAAATTAGTTTTACAGTGCACTGCTTGGCACAGGCACGTAAGGTGATAATATAGAATTATATACATAAGACATATGACAGCTATGTAAAAACCTATGGTAAAAACCAAGTGTTCAATAAATTTGACATGAAATGAGAATCATGTAAAACCCATTTTTTGAAAAGAGCAACTACACGAATTTCTTGCCGGATTCCTCTTGGTAGATAACAACCCTCCGAACGGGTGGTAGATTCATTAAAAATAATTTCTTGATGAATCAAAAGAGTAATTTAATGATTTATTTGAATAAAACATTTTTGAGTTTGAGTTCCACACAAATGGCTGTGGAAAGTTTGGGCATTTACCCATCATGTGCATCCAGTGCGAATAAACGACCACCTACGATAAGAAGTAGTCGGAATCAGAGGCTTGACATATCGTTCAAAGCATGGAATCATCTTACATTTCAAACAATCGGGTGATCAGCCTTCAACCAAACTACAACTGGGAAAAAGGGGATCATTCTTTTAGCGGATCAGCGATCTCTTAGCCAAAATGTTTTGACTTACTCAAATGGTTAGGATCCTCTGGGTTCTTGAGTCGTTCGTAGCAAATGAAGGGGGGAAAGCAGTCGCCCTCTGGCTCCTGAAGTGGGTTGCAAGGGATTGGCGGGTCGCAAGGGTGTGGTGGCTCTACTTTGCCGCAGCTTTTCACGTCAACTCTTTGGGTGTACGGCATTATGGAAATCTAAAAACCAATGTTTTTTTTAAATAACATAAATATTAATAAGTGTAGAGTATGGTCAGGATTCTCACCTGATGGTAAGTGATACGCCTCATTATAACAGAACGGCATTGAAGGAGAATAACGATAGACAGTTATTATCCTCCATCAACGCCGCGCTGCGCCCGACACCCGAGACGTCAGATGTTAGATCTCTCATACCCAATAATTTCACTAGCTACAATGCCCTCATCCCGAAACACAAAGTGCATAACGCTCCAGTTTCACGGGACCATATCTGGTACTGTGGTGGTACCTACCTAGACGACTCAGTATCTAGTCTAGCACCTAACCTAGTAGCTATTAAGACCAATTTTCTCTCCTAACTTCAAGTGGCGACTAAATGATTTAATTTTTATCATTGCGTTCCAATTATAAAAGATGGATTTGTTTCCCATGGCCAAATGTCTTGAGTATAGATTAGATAGTTCTCTTCAACTTATCACAGTCTCTAGATATAGGTCGATAGAATGAAAGGGATAGCGCTATATACGATAAAGAGCGGCATCCCTTTCCAAATCTACGAAAGTTAAGATCAATGCTTGAGTCTCGTTTTAGAATACGGGCCTTAAGTGTTGAATAAAGCTGCATCTGTCATGGTCAGGCGTATCACTAACCACTAGGTAAGCGAACTGATCGTCCCGTTCTTTTGATATCAATATGACATAAAAAGCTACCATTAGAAATTTACTAACAATCTTACTACATTTGTGATTAAGATCACAGATGAGACCAAGGTGAGTCTTTTTAAGAGTTTAAAGTCTGCCCGTTTGTAGGTGTCTCAGAGATTAACTTTACCTTTTAAATGTTTTAAATCTGTCCACCAGGTGAACCAGAGATTTATGATCCAAGATTTTCTATTTAGACTTCTCCTGGGACTCGCAGCAGAGATTGTTGGTTGCGCATTTGCAGTTCTCTTGCTCCTGAGGGTGTGGTGGTTTATCATTGTCCTTACTTTCCTCAGGAATGACGCATGGAATGCACTTCATCGTTTGTTTCTTGCAATTCTTACCGCAGAATCCTTTGTCAGACATTTTGCTTATGTTTTTCGGTTTTTACATGGCTCGGACTTTCGGATTTTTGAGGTGACAGATGATGAATTCAAATAATAAGCGGAAGTCTTAGTTTTTCAAATTTCAAGAAACTGTTAATGGCCAGCTATTAACATTTGAAGACCATTAGAGTTACATACTGCACTTAATGATATTATGTACTTATTACATCATTGACTACTCTACTGTGTGTACTGTGTATGTATATATATGTGTATGTGAATATGTATGTATGTGTTTATGAGCATGTGTATCAAAAGGAGACTCCCACGATTAGAAATAAGAAATTGATTGTAAACCAATAAAGATTTTTTTTTATTTTTAACTGTGTAAGACTCGGAGGAATAAGTTCCTCCGAGGCGATTCCGAGGTGTAAGACCATACCATAGGGTATTTTGGTGTGAGGTAACTAAAAAGGTAGTGAGAACATGACATTTACTAGGTGATAGACTCGGTACTGAGTCGTCTAGGCAGGAACCACCGCAATACCTGATATCGTCCCGTAAAATAGAAGTGTTCTCCATTGCTGTGTTTCGGGATGAGGGCAATGTAGCTAGTGAAATACCGGGTATAAGAGACCTAACATCTGTTGTCTCAGGTGTCGGGTAAAGTGCGGCGTTGATGATGAAAAATAACTGTTTACAGTTGTTGGTCTCCATCAAGGTGGCTCTGTCATGGTCAAGCATATCACTTACCATTAGGTTTGCGTCTTGACCTTCTTGTATACACTTGGTAACATACAAAAATTTACATGTAGCTAGGAATATAACATCGAGACTAAAACCCTTACATTTGACTTATTTGTATCAAAAACTTAATTCGTTTTCAATATGAACATTATAATTAGCTAATACTAAAAGAAGCTAAAAAGCTTAAAGTTTTTTGTAAATAAATCAAATACAGATGACGGCAGGTGATTTTAGCAGACAAAACTGTAGAATCAAATCAACTGCGTTTCCATATTTGCAATAGCCCTTGCACCAAGCGGGTGCTCGCTCTGTGTGTACTCCCATAGTGCAGAGGCGAGCGGCCGCTCGGTGTACACATCACAACTCATTATTTTGTCCCACAAAGTGTTGGACCCATGTCCCCACGCAAGGACCAAAGGACCGGCCTATGAACCGTGAAGTCATAACAGAGACTACAAATAATTATAAAATTCTTTATTTCAGAGAATATTGGTCGTAATAATATGTATGGTGTATTAAGTTTCTAGTTGGCTTCATTAGAAGTTTACAATCGGCAGACTAAGTGGTATAGGAATAAGTTTAATTAAGGAATAATATTAAATGTATGTTATATTTTTTAATCCTACTCTGTATTTTATACATTGTTTTTTGTTAATTTAGTAAGAAACTGTATATGAGACTAATCAATTCTCCATTTACTATTATTACAGATACTTTATGTTATAAATAAAATGACGTCGTTTTAAAATTAGTTTTTATTGTCTTATGCTGAAGTTTTACTATGTGAATCATTTTTTGTTGGATTTCATACTTGCCTCACTTTTACTACCAGAAGCATTGGTTTTGTGATTGCTGTATTCTATTGGTACTTCTTTTGGTTCACTTTCACTTTCGCCAAACATCGAAACAAATCTTGATTTAATTGCTGTGAAAACGCTATTTTGAAGGCTTGTTAAGGTTGAGTCTGGTTCATCATTTACAGGGCCTACATTATCATACGGTGAACTCTTATCAGACGCATCAAACTTTATGATACTTGCTACTTTTTGTAAATTCACTTGCTCACTGAGCATTGACAGTGTTGAGTCAACTTTAGCAAATATTTTACTAATAGTTTGACTGGGTTTAAAGTTGTCCTCTATATCTTCAGTTTCCGCATTTTGACTATCTGTATCGTGGTTATCGGATGACTTGAAAAAGTTGAAATTTGTAATTGTTTCGGTACTTTTATGCTCGTGAACTTGTCTGGACATTAAATCTGTATTGCTAGTCGATTTTTTAGCAGTCATTCTTCCAAGATGTTTGGCGCTTTCCGTTTTTAAAACTGTGACCGCTTCTTTGGTAGTCTTGTAAACTTTTCCGAAAAAGCCTTCTATGGTGCTTTTGATTGATGCTATTTTTCACTATGAGCTTCTATCATTGTTTTTTTCTGTTCACCAGTTGAAGAGGCTTTCGAGGAACTACGTTCAAATATAGATTTCCTTGATGATTCTCTCATATCAGTTTTCGGTCACAATTCTTTTTTTTTGGGCGCTATATTTTCCAGGACAAGATTCAACTAAAGCTGTATTTTACATGTCGACGTTTCTCCCTGTTGTGATGTATTTTGACACATGGCAAGTGGTCCTGGTGGTGCATATTTTTCACAAACAAGGTTCTACTGAAAGGACTGTTGCTCTTTTAGGACATCTTTGATCTCGTATTTCAGGCGCAGCAGGAGGAAAATCCTTATCCGAGTCCATTTTTAAAATCGTATTACTATTCGAACTCTGGAATCGGATTGGTGGGGATTTAGGTAAATACTCTATATCTTTAGGACTGATACCTGGTTTGGGTGTTATTTTAATTTGTTTACTAGATTCTGCTTTTGGTTTATCCTGCCTTTCAATTTTAAACTACCGGACGAACTGCCATCTTCTGTGCATTTTTTATTGTCATCTTTGTAGCTGGCTTCCATGCTTCAAAACAGGTTCGTAATCAGGGAGTAGCCTGATCGGCTTCTATGCATCTCTAATCAATTGATCGTCTGAAACAGGACAATCTTTTGGATAATCTTTGAGGTACGGCTTTATAACTTCCCGACAGTATCTATATCTGTTAGCTTTGGCATCGTGTGAGGATCCAGACGGACTTGTATGATCGTGAATTTCTTCAGCAAAGATCTCTTTTATTATAAATATTTTTGTTGGCCGCTTTGGGTCCTGGATTAATTTACTAAACTCTATTACTTTAAGAGATCCCTTTTCTGATGTGTTGATATTTTTAGTATTTGTATGAGTGCCCTTGTCTTTAAGTTTTTTTGGTAGTTGTTTGTGTTTCTTTATGGCAAGCTGCTAAAAGTTTTTTTTTATTTAAGTCTATTAACGAGCTGATCGGGAGCATACTATTTCAATGAATTGGCTTAGAATGTATGTTCAACTTACATTTTTAGGTTTTGCACTGAGTGCCATGCTTACACTTTTGTATCACATTCATGGTTTGTTATGTATTTTTGTTTGATCCATGGCTGGCAGAAGGCAGAAGTTTTGTTTTATGACGTTTCTTTGTCGTTTCAGACGCTTGTTGGTGTGTGTCATAAACATTAAAATACAAAAAAGTTTTTAAAAATACCAAAGAGTTACCTTAAGTATATTACCATAACTTAGTCTTCCATCATCACTTACCAGTAGGCCAGATTTTTAATCACTCGTGTCAAGATTACTGTCACTATCCCAAAATGCAGACATATTAATTTTCACAAAACAAAAACACTATACGTAAAGGAGTGCCATGAAAAAACGAATTATGATGATCAGAAGATTCATTACGCCCTAATTCTTTCATGAAAATACGAACACTTTCTATATATATCAGTAAACATGAGTGAGCAAGTACCTAAAAAAATGTGCAAGTCCAAATCTCAGGATCAGCAGTCAAAACCAGTTTGCACAGAAGATAAGAAAGATACTGAAAACTGCATTCCCCAACAGAGCGAAAAGCCCAAACCTCCGTGTAAGAAGAAAGCAGATAGTGAGAAAAGTGCAAATTGCAAGTCAAAGAGAAAGACTGGATAATTCAATTGGAGAAAGTATTCGAAAAGTGTGACAACATTCAAGCAAGTGAAAACACAAAAATAGAGGTTATTAAATGATACATTTCGTAATTGTGGTTGTGTTTTTAAAAATCTCAAAACTATAACACAAAACCTCAAATCTACTAACTGCGAAATACTTTACTGATAAAGGTCACTTTTTAAAGCAGCAAAGACCTGGAGATTGTTAGTCTTTTATATAAAACTAGCTTTTGCGCGTGACTTCGTTTATATAGGTGAGTTAATACTGTGGTATCTCATAAGATATTCATTTAAATTGAATGATGTAGGGGGCTATTTTTTTTTAAATGAAACATTTGATAAATAGTGTATTTATTTGGATAAGGATTAATATCATATTTATGAAAACAGCTTCGCCTTTGTTAATATAGATACCAATACTGATAACGATCGTCGTACATCTGCAGATGTTTGCTAAACACGTTTAATGTAGAAGATTATTGAAATTCTTTAGATATTGCGGTTTTCACAGCCTTACCCTCCTCAAACAATTTCAATCCACTGCTTGACAAAGGTCTAAAATTATTTTTAAAGCCTACTACTTGCAATCATTATGGTTGAATAGATTTCAAACAATCGTTATGTTGCAATGTTATGGTTTTAGAAATATAACTCAACTTTAATGGGATAACTACGTTAATTATTATTTAAACAATTATGTCGACCTTTGTTAATATTAATATTAGATTAGGTGAGATTGGTTCAGGATAGATAGCAAGACCAAAAATTAGAGTCAAATGTGGACACTGGCAAAATCTGCTTGATCAATATGACGATTAAGAATGTTACACACGTCTCCCTTTCACCACAGGTCATCAAGGCGTACTGCTAAATTTCATCCGTTTGTAGTTGGCCTTCCCCGTATTCGGACTAAGCGTTTTGCGTCTACTTTCATTATGCATACTGCAAATGAATGGAATGATCTGCCTGCGTCTGTTCCCGGCCACATACAACCCTGTGACATTCAAAAAACGAGTGAATCTTTTTCTGGGCAAGCTCGCTCCATCTTAGAGCACGTCTCTTCCATTAGGGTCTTCCATTAGTCAGTGCCCAAGAGCAAGCCCATCATGAAAAACGTAAAGGAAATAAATAAACAGCCAAACTTATAAACTCTTGCCTTTATTTCGTACTGGTGCGTTGCCTTACAAATATACTTATGACAAATTAAACAAACAATACTTCACCTACACTTACATTGGGATTTATCACTAAACGATATGCTTTCACAAAATCAAAAGCCCATTGAGAATAACCATGTTTAATAAATAGAGAGAATGCATGTTAATAAAAAAACTATTTACAGAGCGATTGTACTCTTTGGATAGACAGTTTTTTTTAAAGAGTTTTTAAATGTTGTGTGTTTCGGGATATTTGTATGATTTTTGATGTTGGATCACATTGTGCTGAGATGCAAAATAAATAAATTAAATTTTTCAAAAACCCACTTTTTTATTTTGAAATTTAAAGTTCAAATTTGAAGACATTTCTTTTAAATTATGGGTACTACGGGTTATAACGTAGCTAACTATTCCAGAAATAGCCTGATTATTAAATTTAAAAAGGTATAGTAAGTACTTATCAAAATCTGTTATTGTGCTTATTTAATCGATATGAAACTATCCAAACAAACAATCGCTCACATTATATTTCTTTGGCGAAAATATATTGCGTTATATAAAAATAAATTATGTCAAACTGGTTGGTTACAAGACAGTACATTAAGTCTTTGGCTTTTCTCTAAACTGTATGTTGGTTGTTTAAAAACAATGAAAAATCAATTAATTTGACTAATGAAAGTACACCGGAACAACATAGGCATTATTTACAAAAAAAAAATTAAATAAGTATAAAAAATTAAGTACACTTTGGACGGAAACGATAAGACTTCCTCAAACATATAATAATTCTCAAATAAGAAAACATTAAATAGGTTTGAACATATCAATTGTATATATTAATTTAACGCATCACTATTTTAACCACTCGGAAAAAAATCAGAAAAAGTAAAAAATACTTTATCTGACGTCTGTGGTGCAATGCGCAGGACAACTAGAAACTAACACTTTTAAAAAAGTAAAAAAAGGAAACAAGTAATCTCATAGTAATTTCAAAATATAACTAATCGACATTACAATAGCTGACTTTTATATAATTTGTTCCGAAGCTATAATTTCACGAGAATTCACAATATACACTTAAACATTACAACAATATAAAAAAAATAAGTAACATAACTTATAATCCTGTTTTATAACAATACTATAAAGTTACAAAAGATCTGCTATTGTGCTTTGAGGACAGCTTAAATGAAACAAATGAAAGTACATTTAAAAAATTCAAAATACATTTCAAAAAGAATTCATTAGATAAATCATGTATTTTACATTGCTACTGAGGTAAGAGAAACAAGATTACACTTAAATCTAATAATGACATTGAATGAATTACATTTACTTTCATTAAAATACATTATTTACATCTTAGATATAATGAAGTTTTACACTTTGGCTCTCTCATTCAATATATTTCTTTCATTTAACTAAAAAATAATGAGTATAAATGAATTGCTCGAGTTATAAATTAAAAATATAATAAAAATCGAGAAAGCAAAGTTAGAAGCGTTTACTGACCTCTTTAAAAATATTTTAACATATAATATACCGAATTGTACATATATTAATTTATCTACACAATAAGAGATTACTAAAGGAATGGAATAAGGTATTAAAAACTAAATTTCTCACATTATTTCGGCATTTATAGTGTCCTTTATCACTTGTTTTCGTTGTTACCCGCCGATAGCTATTGCTCGCACGGCGTCCGATGATATCTGAGAAAAAATATACATATTATTAAGTAAAACAATAAATAAACTAAGCATTAGCCTGTAATAATTATGGGTACTAAACAACGGACAAATAAATTTGAGTATACTCTTCTGACAATAACTTTTATTATTAAGATTAAATCTGAGCCTTGGCAAGATAAATATACGAAGGTCGAGATTAGTCAAAGTGTAAGTCAAAATTCATTTAATCAAATTAGGCTTACAAAAATCACTTATGAACGTCAAAAAGAATACAAGAAATACAATAAAAAACACATTTTAAATACCAAAGTAAAGCACATTGATGAATTGATACTTGAAAAAAAGCGCTTCGGCGTTTTGGCCTGTTGAGAAAGAAGCACCCAAGAAAACTCAACAGTACAGCCTTTTTTAGTGATATATAGATTAGTTCAGAAACTATACGCTGGTCTACATAGGATGGATGACCGAAAAAAAATCCATGGAGTCTCCCTATGCTTTGAAAGGCAAAGTCGTTGGTCTCGGCTACTGATAAGATGGTAGTCGTTACAAACCATCAACAGCTTTGG